>JACFYI010003359.1:90729-101513 GCA_014898755.1 Handroanthus guayacan | reverse complement strand
AAATTAGAATTAGATTAAAGATGTTAGGCTAGGGTTTAGGCTTTTTTCTTTGGGTCTAAAAGGCTCATTTGCATTGAAAAGAGGGTAAATGGAGTCTCGATTGTACGAAATTTTTTTTGGATATAAATAAGTTATTTTGACAATAAAATAATTTTCATGATTGCAAAAACGATTTATCGTTTGAAAACAAAGAGTTAAAATTTTATTAGGAAAATTTTCGGGAAAAATTTTAATTAGAAAAATTTTCGGAATGTTACACTCTCTCCTCTCAAGAGAATCTAGTTTTCAGATTCATACCTTATTCGAACAAGTGAGGATATTTCTTGCATCTCATCCTCATGTTCCTATATTCTCTCTTTTACTTTTTGGTTTTCCCAAAGCACCTTAACTTGAGGTATCCTATTATTCCTAAGCTCATGAACCTGGGAATCTAGGATACGGACGGGCTGTTCTATGAATGTAAGGTCACTCTGGAAGGGAACAACGAGATGGTTGATGACATGAGAGGGGTCAGGATGATACTTAAGTAACTAGGATACATGAAACACGTTGTGGATCCCAGTGAGGTTTAGTCCAAGATCAAGTCAATTTGCTACTGGACTGATTCATTCCACAATCTCGAAGGGACCTTGTATCTTGGGCTTAGCTTCTCACTTTTGCCCATTCTCCGAATTCCCTTCTGTAGAGCAATTTTCAAAAATGCTTGATCTTCAACACTGAACTTTAAATCTTTCCTTCGCTCAGCGTAGCTCTCTGGTGATCCTAAGCTGTTTTCATAGTTTTCTTTATGATCTAAATCTTATCTATCGCTTCTTGGATCATCTCAAGTTGCAGTGCATCTTTCTCTGGGTTTGAGGTGCTCTTCGTCTCATCTATGTCCCAGTGAAGGGGTGATCTGCACATTTTACTGTACAATACCTCATATGGTGCCATCTGAATAGAGGTTTGATAGTTGTTATTATAGGTGAATTCTACCAAAGGTAGATGCCTATCCTAGTTTTCAGGAAAATTCAAAACACCTGTTCGCAACATATCTTCTAGTGTTTGAATTACCTTTCCGATTATCCATAAGTCTCGGGATGAGTAGTAGTACTAAAAAGCAATTTCATCCCCAGATGCTCTTGTAAACTCCTCTATAAGCTTGCCGTAAATTTCGGATCCTTGCCAGAGACAATACTTTGAGGTATTCCATGTAATCGTATTATCTCCTTGACGTAAATCTCGATGAGTTTTTCAACATTATATTTGGTTTTGACAGGCAGAAAATGCGTCGACTTCATAAGCCTATTAACCACAACCCAGACATTATCACATCCACCACATACCACAGGTAGACCTGTCATGAAGTTCATGGTGATCTGATCCCACTTCCAATTTAGAATTGGGAGCGGTTGTAACTTTTCAGATGGTCTTTGATGCTCCGATTTCACAAGTTGGCAGGTCAGACATTTCTGAATATAGCCAGCTATATCCTTCTTTATTCTTTCCCACCAGAACTTCTGTTTCAGGTCTTTATACATTTTCGTTCCTCCAGGATGCACTAAAAACTTACTCTGATTTGCTGCAGATAGCACCCTTTCTCTTATTACTGTAGGAACCACATCTAAATTTCTAAATTGTAATAACTCATCAGTGTCGATCCTAAAGTCAGGTCCTATCTCAACCTTAAGCTTCTGAACCCAATCATCTCCTTGTTCGGCTCTTAGGATCTCACTATACATCTAGGGGTAAATACTCATTTTTGCTATCCTTCCTTTCCGGCTTAGAGCATCAGCAATGACGTTTGCCTTTCCTAGGTGATAAGTAATGGTGAAGTCACAATCCTCCAGGAATTCCATTCATTGTGTTGACTCAAATTTAAGTTTTTCTAGCTAAAGATATACCTCAAGCTCTTATGATTAGTATAAACTTCTACCTTAGCTCTGTATAAATAATGACGCCATTTTACTAAGGCAAAAACCACCGTCGCCAACTCTAAATCATGAGTGGGATACTTCAGCTCATGATTTTTTAGCTTCCTTGATGCATAGGAGATCACTTTGTGCTTCTACATTAAAACACATCCTAATCCTTCTTTTGAGGCATCAGTATAAACAGTAAACTCTTCTGACCTATCTGGTAGTGCGAGTATTGGAGTTGTTGTCAATCTTTTCTTTAATTTCATGAAACTTTCCTCACACTGTTGGTTCCATACGAACTTTCGATCTTTCTGGATTAGTCCAGTGAGTAGTTCGGCCAACTTAGAGAAGTTCTGGATAAATTTTCAATAGTATCTAGCCAATCCCAAAAAACTTCTCACTTCGATAACAGTTTCAGGTCTTTTCCACTTGAGAACTACTTCGACCTTTTCTGAGTCCACTTTAAGCCCATTTTCTAATATTATATGACCCTAAAAAGTTGCCCTTTTAAGCCAAAATTCACACTTGCTGAATTTGACATACAATTTGTGTTCCTTTAAAGTTTGAAGAAAAATTCGTAAATGTCCTTCATACTCCTCTTCTGATTTGGAATAAACCAGAATATTATTTATGAAGATTACAATGTAGAAATCGTGGTATGGGCAAAACACTCGATACATTAAGTTCATAAATGCTACAGGAGCATTAGCTAATCCAAAGGACGTCAATGACGACTGACTTAAAATGCCCATAACGGGAATTAAACGCAGTTTAAAAATATTTGCTTCCCGTATTTTTAACTGATATTACCATTTTCTCAAATCCAACTTGGAATAAATAGTAGACCCATAAAGGTGATCAAACAACTCGTCAATGTGGGGTAAGTGGCCCATCTTTCTTTTTCACTATTGCGATTCTTTGGGCATTCCTTGACAGTGTGCTAGCTACTTCCGCAAATAAGACACTTTCCCAACTTTTTCCAGTACTATTCCTCCGTGTGATTCGTGTCCCTGCAGAAACCATAATTCCCCTTTCTTGTGGTCATTGGAGCCTTTCCTTTGTCTCCAGATGAGGTTGCATTCCCCTTTTTAGGCTTTTTGTCATAGAAGCTTTTCTTTTCCTTTTCTTGGTCGGACATGCCTGACCATTTTCCTTTCCTCTTGTCTTCTATACTTCGGAGTTCATAAAACTCTGCTTCAAGTTCCATTGCCATTTTTATGGCATTATCATAATTCCAAGACCAACCAATGGCCCCTGCTCGCCTCAAGTGGGGCCTGAGGCCCTCCATAAACCTCTTTTGTCACCTCTCTTTATCTGCCAATGTGTGGGGTATACACTGAATGAGCCAATTGAATTCAACTTCATATTTGGCCACAGATAGTGACCCCTGAATTAAAATCATAAGCTACTTTTCTCTTAAATCTCTTATCACTTATGGGATAAATTTTTTTAAAAATTCTTCCCTGAAACGCCTTCAACTTCCCACAATTTTTTCTGTTTCCCATCTGCTTTCTATTATCATCCACTAGTGACAAGCAGCCTCTTCAAACAAATAAGTAGCATATCTTACTTTTTGCGGGTCAGGGTAGTTTAACACTCTAAAGGTCTTTTTTACTTCTGCCAGCCAAAATTTGGCTCTTCGATCTTCTGGTTCACCATCGAACCTCGGTGGGTTAAAAAGTAGGAACCGGCCAATATCTTATCATCTAACTCCTCCTCCCGTCCACGTCCCTGTTGTTCTTGTGGAAGGCCTTGATTTAAGGCTTGTCATAATAAGGTAAGAAGTTGCTCAGTCGTCGGCTCGTTATGTGGGGAAGTTCTTTGATGAGGTTCGTCATGGACTTGAGGAATTGGTTCTTAGGGTTCTTGATGAGGTACACCGTTATCAACATTATTGAGCATGTCTAGGCCTTCCTTTTTTTCTTGTAGGTTCATTATGTGATGTGTTTCCACTGGATGCCATTTTGAACTGAAATTCGTAATGATGGATTTTAATAATAGCTCGTGCTTTTTTGATTGTCCATAAAAATTATAGATGCATGAAACATGCATTTACACAATTCTAAGTTTCAAGTCAAGAGATACTTAATAAATTTTCATTCGTTCCTTCATTACTTGAAACTTGGGATTTGCATATTCAAATTATATGATGTTCGAGCCATCTGTAAAAGACAAAAGGAAGATGGCCTTAGTCCACTCTAGCACTATATCTATGCCCTTGTCTGACAATCGCGCCCCAAAAGAACGAACAAACTTAGTAACGAAAAGGGGGTAAAAGGCAAAGTACTACAAATCTAAATCTTTGAGGTTTCTTATCCTAGACTCTGATATCACCTGTAATGCCCCAAGATCCTAGAGCATCCACCCCTAATTCCGGAACGCTACTCACGAACAAAAAATAACTAATAACCATAAACAGAAATCTATCACACAATTCATAATAATGTTCCAAAATATTCCATAATTACAGGCTAACTTTTTTTTCCTCAATACATCATGAAGTCCAAATACATACTATTCATATCCGAAGTCTAGGCAAAAATCGAATGAAGCCGAATACATTCATATATACATGATTCCAAAGAAATCCAAAATACCAACAGGGAGCCTCCCAACTTTCAATGATCCACAAGCTAATTTCCTACGTAATGTTAATGGAATCATGAGTCCATCGATCCAATAAAACTAATGGCATAGGATGAAGAGTGCAAGGATGAGCAACAAATATAGCACGAATGAAATATGAATATGATGACAATATCGAATCAAAATATTTAGAACGATCATTACAAACAATAACTTATAAAATTTTCACATTTATATGTCAATAAGCATTTAAGGCTAAAACAATCATTTAGCAGATCTATTACCCTTATAACTCCAATATTTAATATTTATTAATCCCTATCCCTCCATTACTCCCTCAAGGAGCGGCATTCGTTCATTAAGGCACAGTTGACTCCACGTGCCTTAGAGTAACCCTTCAAAATTCTACTGCTAGGATTCGTCTGAGTTACCCACCATTAAGAAATTTTCGGAGGTTCAGATTAACGATCTGATACCGCCCAAATCAATACCACTTGAAAATTCCTAGGACCCAACATTTGTTCATCATTCAGGTTCAGAACAAAGAGATTGTACTCGAAGCATTAGGGCATATCATGGCATGAGTTTCAGAACAAACATATTTAAGCATATCAGAACATATCCAAACATATCAAAACACATAGTCACCATGGGCATGGATTTCAATCATAGATTGATTCAAACAAATGATTCGAATTTGGACCATGGGCTAGGAAGCATTTTATTTCGAAACTTTAAACATGCTTAAAGAAGTGAAATATAGATGAAATCAATCGGTAACAAATGTCAATCCCAAAATTCATTTGACTCAAACCTAGGATCAAGGAAATAATCGTTTTGAAAATTTTAAATAATTGAAATGAGGTGAACAAGAGCTTAAAATAGCAAAAGATGTCAAAATTAAAAATTTGGTGTCTGTCTCGGGCGCATCCTCATGCAAAAATAGGCACAGACGCGCCACTGTTCACGTGCTGTCGTGCGCAGTGAATAGTACTGTGAACAGTAACTTTTCTTTTTTTTTTAAAAAAAAAAAATTTTGTCTGAAAATCAGATTTTCAAAAACCTAATTTTTAAGCAAGATTTCTTAATCTTTTATTTTCAAGTTGATTTTTTACAAGTTTGAGGTGAAAAAGATCAATTTTATGTCCATAGTCATTTTTCTTCCAGTTTTGCCTCAAACTTTACATTTGTCCAATGGTCCAAAGCTTTAGGGCATATTCATGCTAGGAATGAGGTCTCTTCACATTCAAGAGGTCCAAATCATCAATCAAATAGAAATGGAGCCACTAAATCAAGGATTATCGGATGAAACGAACAAATGCTCTATAGCACATTTTAGTCCAACCATGATCACAAGGTATCATATAGAGACAATAAAGAAAATGCCATAAATCTTACCTTTGTCCTAAGCTCTTAAAAATGGAGATTGGTCGGTCCAAAGAGAGTTCAAACACCTATCAAACCAAGTTACATACTTAAGTTAGGCTTAACCTCATCTAGTCATATATTCTCATGTAAGCAATAATTCAATCTTACCAAGAGGCTATTGTGAGTATTGTTCTTACTTCTTCCCCCTTTTTTATCAAATGGTAGAATGATATTTTATGATAAGTATAATTCTTTCTTAGGATTTGAAAATTGCAAGAAGATGTATGTAAAAGATGAGGTAATTGGAGAGTTATGTGAGTATTGCCTTTGCAAAAATGTAACGCCCCAGAAAACTAAAGCATCTGCCCCTAAGTTCGGGACGCTATTCTCGAACAGAAAATTAACTAATAGCCATAAATAAAAAATTCACGAGGCATTCATAACTTAACAACTCAAAACATCCCATAATCATAACTAAAATTTTCCAGAGTTTACATCAAGAGTTCCACAAAATACAACTAATCGTACTTAAATTCTTATAAGTTCAACTAAGTTTATACATGGTCAATTACATAAATCAAATTACCAAATGCTACGTGAGCTCTTCACAATCCCAATCCATCAAGTCAATTTCCTACATAGTAATTTGAAGTTATGAGTCCACTGACCTAGCAAGTTCCTGGTATAGGAGAGATGAAGGGGTATAACAAAGGAGCCAAGAAGCCAACAATGATCATAGCGAAAAAAATCAAATATGAATGTGATTTGTAACAAAATGAAATCATAAAGACGATCATGCGAAACGAATAGCTCAAAATAATATCACATTCATGTTAATCATATATATGGCTAAAACTAATGTTTGGTGGCTCTGTCACCCTTATAACTCTACAAAACATATATATTCCTTATCACTCTAAATTGCTAACTCCAGTGACCACTCGAACAGCACACATATATTTTGAAGCACCACCGACCGCGTGCCTTGAATAGTCATTTGGAATCCTAACTTCAAGACTCCTCCGAGCTACCCAGCAGAGAGGAATTCTCAGGAGTTCGAATCGACAATCCAACATTGTTCAGTTCAAATCACTTAAGAATTACCCAGGGCACAACATATTATGCATATAAGTTTAGAGCGAATATGCAAACATAAACAAACTTATAGGGCTCAATAAATCACATGTGCTCATATCAAATGAATTCAAGGAAAATAGATTCGATTATCAAAGAGGTTCAACGATCGGATTGGACATTAGACCATGGACTGCGAAAAAGTCATTTTCAAACCTTAAAAGAGTTCAGAGAAGTGAAATATAAGTTTGAGATTAATAAACGAAGTCAAAATGTTAAAATTTTGCCACTGGAATGAGCGCTTGAGCGCTCGTATAGTATTTTTTGCTACGGGTGTGGGCGTTTGTGCGCTCAAATGGGCACTAAAACGGTACCAAACACTCTGGACTCGGGCGCTGGGGTGTGCATTTGGGCGCTTGGCCCCCCAAAATAGGCTCTTAAGCGATTGGCAAATTTTTTTTTTTTTTGAAATCTTTATAGTAGCAGAGGATGATATGTGAAAAAAGTAAACATAGTTTGTACTACTCATCATTGAGTTTTCTAATTTTTAAATTTAAAATTTAGTTTTATGCATTTTAGAGAAAATATATTATAAAACTATAATTTTCATAAAAATCAAAATTTTCAGAGATTTTCTTGGAAATTTAATCTTTTAAAATCCAAGTTTTAAAGAAATATTCTAAAATTTACAAGTTTTATAAAAAATATAGTCACGGGTCAAATAACCAATTTTTCTTGAGATTTCATTCGAATTCTCCATCGTCCACGTGTCAAATCCATTCCAAGGTTACA
Source organism: Handroanthus guayacan (assembly GCA_014898755.1). Lineage (NCBI taxonomy): Eukaryota > Viridiplantae > Streptophyta > Magnoliopsida > Lamiales > Bignoniaceae > Handroanthus > Handroanthus guayacan. The sequence goes on along the minus strand of JACFYI010003359.1, from coordinate 93,795 downwards.
GTGATGATAACAAGCATGCTTAAAGATTGAAGGAACACTATTTCAAGAATATTGAGCTTACGAGCACAACAAATCATCAAATTCAACATAGATAAGCTCAAACATGCAATTAAAGCATGCCAACATGGATTTTTCGGATATTAAAGCTTAAAACCAACCAAGAAGTGAGGAAACCATGAAACTTACCTCAATCCTAAGTTTTCTTTTCGATTAGGAGTTCGGGTGATCCCAAGCCTAGAGATAAATCACCTAAATAATGACCAAACACAACATAAATGAGACTAATGCTCCATCAACTATTAAATCACAAAAATGAACTATAACTCAAGATTTCATACTTCTCTCTTACCAATACCCTTGAGAATGTAACCCTTTCCCCTTTTCTCTTTTAGCAAAATGCTTAATGACAATATATAAACCTATAGCATTTTTCTTGAAATATGAATGTATATGTGTGAGTATGTGTTTATATGTATACAAAGATTTAAAGGGAGGTAGAAGAAAATCCCACTCCAATTATCTTGCTATTTATTAAGTTCAATCAAGGACTTCTTAGCAAAATTAGGAGTTGGAGGGGCTACCTTATAAATTTGGCCAAGGTTGTTGGTGGCCATGCTTGAAGCTAAGCCTTGAGGTAGGTGGTTGGAAATTTGGTGGTGAAGACCACTCCCAAGCATGGCTGGCCGTCAACCATCCTTCTCTCTTTTTTTTTTGTGTGAAAAAATTGATTTTGGGTCAAAAGATGTTGGGCTAAAATTTGGTTCAATTGGGCCAACATTTGAGCTCGTTTTAGGCCTAAACGATGGAAAAATGGAGTTTCGAATGTTAAAAAAAAATTTCGGATGCAAGGAATTTATTTCGAAGTTAAAACAATTTTTATGATTTCAAAACCGATTCTTACCTTATTCGAATATTTGAGGATATTTGTCCCAAATTTCATTCTCACATTCCCAAGTAGCTTCTCCTATTATCTGATTTCTCCAAAGTACCTTAACTTGAAGTATCTTACGATTTCTAAGCTCACGAACCTAGAAATCTAAGATACGAATGGGTTGTTCTACATACGAAAGGTCACCTTGAAGGGGAATATCAAAGTGCTCGATAATATGCGAGGGATCATGGTAGACGTCCATAATTGAAAGAGATGAAATACATTGTGAATTCCAGTGAAGAGGTGATCTGGTCCTATTTCCAAATTGGTATTGGGAGCAGTTGTAATTTCTCAAACAGTCGCTGGTGCTTCACTTTCACCAGTTGGTAGGTTAGACGTTTCTGAATATAGTCAGCTATGTCCTTCTTCATTCCTTCCCACCAAAACTTCTATTCCATATCCCTATACATTTGTTTTCCTTCAGGGTGCACTGGAAACTTAGTCTGATGTGTTGTGGATAGCACTCTTTTTCTCATCGATGCAGGAACACATACCCAATTTATAAATCATAATAACCCATCCACATCGATCCTAAAATCGGGTTTCATCTCAACTTTTAGTTTCCAAACCCAATCATCTTCTCCTTGAGCTTTCAATATTTCATTGAACAATTCCGGGTAGATGCTCAGATTTGTTACTTTTTCCTTTCGACTTAGAGCATCGGCAACTGCATTTGCTTTTCCTAAATGGTTAGGGATTGTGAAATGATAATCCTCCAAGAATTCCATCCAACGTCATTGTCTTAGATTTAAGTCTTTCTGACTAAAGATATATTTTAGGCTCTTATTGTTAGCAAAAACCTCAATCTTAGCCCCGTACAAGTGATGACACCATTTTGCCAAGGCAAAGACTCCTGCTGCCAATTCTAAATCGTGAGTAGGATAGTTCAACTTATAATTTTTCAACTTTCTTGATGCGTAAGCAATTACTTTGTCTTTCAGCATTAGAACACATCCCAATCCTTCCCTTCAGCCGTTAGTGTAAACGGTAAATTCTTCTGACCCATCAGGTAGTGTGAGTACTGGAGCTGTTGCCAATCTTTCCTTAAGCTCCAAGAAACTATCCTCACACTTCCAATCCTAACCAAAACATCGGTCTTTATGGGTCAGCCTTGTAAGTGGTCCCGTCAACTTAGAGAAGTTTTGGATAAATTTTCGATAGTATCCAGTCAATCCCAAAAAACTTCTCACTTCAGTAATGTTCTCGGATCTTTTCCAGTTGAGAACCATCTCGACCTTTTATGGGTCCACTTCAAGTCCAATCTGAGGAATCATATGACCCAGAAAGGTCACTCTTTTAAGTCAAAATTCACACTTGCTGAATTCGGCTTACAACTTATGCTCCTTTAAAGTGTGAAGGACAAGTTGCAAATATCTTTCATGCTCCTCTTCTGACTTCGAATAGACCAAAATATCATCTATGAATATTACTACAGAACAATCGAGGTATAGGTGAAACACTCGATGTATCAAATCCATAAACGCTGCAAGACCATTTGCCAATCTAAAGAACATTACTACAAACTCAAAATGCCTATAACGGGAATTAAATACAGTTTTAGAGATATCTATTTCTCGTATTTTTAACTGGGAATACTCTTATTTTATTTCCAACTTAGAGTATATCGTAGTCCCCTAAAGATGGTCAAATAATTTATCAATATGGGGTAAGGGGTGTTTATTCTTAATGATCACTGTATTTAGTTTTCTGTAATCAATGCACATCCTTAGTGAACCATCATTATTCTTTACAAACAGGACCGAAGCTTCCCAAGGTAAAAAGTTTGGCCGTATGAAATTCTTTTCCACAAGAATTGTCCCTTTAACTCATTTAACTCTACTAGTGTCTTTCTGTGAGGGGTTTTCGAGAATGGCGTTAACCCAGGAATACTTTCGATCACAAACTCATTTTTTGCGATCTGGGGGCAACGAATTCAACTCTTCAGGAAACACCTCAAGAAACTCATTCACCATCTTAACATCTTTCAGTCCAATCTTATCCTGAGATTTATTGATCAAATAGGCCAAAAATCCTTGTTCCCCTTTTTTGATAAATTTTCTAGCCTTTATTACAGAAATGACAGGTATACCATTATTTCTGAGTGTGCTACTAGTACTTACTCCAACTCCAGTACC
>JACFYI010003359.1:57899-71418 GCA_014898755.1 Handroanthus guayacan | reverse complement strand
ACAAAAACAGCTTGCTATATTAGTTTAGTTTCGCTATTCTATTTTTAACAAAAACAGCTTGCTGTATTAATTTAGTTTCGCTATTCTATTTTCAACAAAAACAGCTTGCTGTATTAGTTTAGTTTCGCTATTCTATTTTTAACAAAAACAGGTTGCTGTATAAGTTTAGTTTCGCTATTCTATTCTCAACAAAAACAGCTTGTTGCATTAGCTTAGTTTAGCTATTCAAATATATTCAACAAAAACAGCTTGCTGTATTAGCTTTAGTTTTGCTATTCAAATATGTTCAACGAAAACAGCTTGCTATATTTGCCTTGTTCGTCGTTTTCGCTCCTTTGAAATATTCTTTTGATGATGGTTATATGTTCATTTTCTTCGAAATGCAGTTTCGGTTCCAACTTGAGTTTTTATGTTTTCAAATCCCATTTTATGTCTTGTAAAGCCCATATCCAATCTTCTCAACATAATATGAGTTTCAAAATGAAGAATCCTCTAGTCCATAGTCCAATACTCGTTTGTTTGAACTGAATGATTGACTAAGCTTCCAAAATTGACCATTTAATTGTTATTAGTCAATCAAAATGTGCCAATAGCTTCCTGCTTTTCGTACACTTGATTTGTTCTGATTGTTCTTAGCCTACCGTTCTGACTGTCTGTTGGGCCCTGAAGAACTTATATGAGTATCGGATTGGGCAACACCGGGTTGTCAATACGAGCTTGTATGAATCCTTACCTGTGGGATAATCCGGACGACCCTGGAGGTAGGACTCTGAGGGATTATTCTGAAGCACGATGGTGCTTTACTGACTGTTGCTCTTTCGAGAGTTGGAGGGATAAGGATTTTATATGATTGTATTGGAGATATAAGGGTGATAGACCTACCAAATGCTTGTATCTGTCTTATGACTTGAATGTGATATATGTTCTTGTTATCAGTTTGATTTGTCCATTTTGAACTGTTCTGAATTGTATATTGAAATCACATTCTTGTCTCGTTGTCGATATGCTCATTGTTTGGAACTCTCTTGCTTCTATCCTCTTTCTCGTTTCTCTTGTCATGCCATAAGTTCTACTGGGTCATGTGACTCATGACTCCATCATATTATGTAAGATCTTGAAACGTGGAGTATTACCTGAAGATGTGAGCCTGATTAGTATATGTTTCTTTTGGGATTATGTATATAAGTTGTAATTCTAGCTCAACTTTATTTTGTACTTGTGACTTGTAAACTTAGATAGTTGAGCTCTTTTGTTCAGATATGTAAGTTGGATGTATTCTCATTGATATTAATACGATTTGGAGAATTTTAGTTTTATTTGCACCTGTATTGTTCTACTTTGGTTCTAGCATGATTGCCCGACCGTGAGTACCGTCCCGGATCGCGGGGTGGATAGCTACCGTGGTCCGGGGCGTTACACAGCTTAAAATTAAATTTCCCTCCAACTTTCTTTTCTCCTCTCGTATTCTCTAATAAATTCACACTTAGATTTAGTCTCTAACCATAGATCTTGAGTGATAATCAAAGAGAAAGACAGGATCTTCTATTAGAGGTGCAAATCTACTTGAGATTGATGATCAAAAGTTGATCAACATCATTACACCTCACGGCTTTCTCAAATTTTGGAGATACATTTTTTGTTTTCTTGAGGATTTGGTGGGAGATTTGAAGATCTAATTGGAGAATTGGATTGGATTCATCAAGAGTTGGTAAAGATCAAAGCATTGGAGTAGATCAAGTGGCTGATCAAAAGAGGAGATTACTTTTCGGTCCAAGGGCTGGTGTTCGGTCAAGCTTGAATATCTTGCATGAAAGGTTGGTTTCCTCTTCTCTAATCTAAATTCTAAGCTCAGATAAGGATTCTTTGAAGATTTGGGCATTTATTCATGTTGATGACGTGCTTTTTCGTTGCATTTGATTTTATTTTAAGCCTAATCTTCACTTTCAAGTGGTATCCAAGCCAAATCATATGAGCTAGTTTTTAGATCCATTTAAACATTGATTCATGTGATGGATTGATGTTAAATCTAGTGATCTTGATTCAATCTAATGAGTTGGAGGTCACTAGATCTTGCATATGGCTTGAATCTATATGAATTATATGATAATTGATGCTATATATTGGTCTAGCATGTTTTAGATTCAATTTGATTGAATGATTTGAGTTGTTGGTGTTGATCTTGTGATTAGGTGTGGAACTAATGTTAATTACTGAAATGAATTGTTTTAAAATTGTTTTAAAACTCATATGAGATCAATATACATGTATTAGATTAGATCTAGTAAGGTTTAGATCAAAATCTCATTAATTAGAGCATGAAAAATGTGTTAAGAACATATTGGTGTTTTTGGAAAACCAAGCAAAGCTACCTCTCGGGTTTGACATGTTTTTGTGCATCGAATGGTTTTGTTTTCATTCTCTTTAATTTTCTAAGTCATCTACCATGTGTTGGGAATCTATAATTTAAATTTGGTGATTTTTGGAGTTAAGGAGAATTTTCCAAAAATCTTAAAACATGCACTGCCATTCAAACCCAAGCGTTACCTATTTTGTGCACTGACCTTGAGAAAATAAAATCATTTCGAGCTCTAATTGATATTGTTTTTATGCTCCTCAATTTTCTAAGTTATCTAAAATAAGTTAGGAACCTCTGATTCAAATTTGGTGATTTTTGGAATCAAGAAAAATTTATTAGAATTTTTGGAACAGGAGCTGCCGGTCAGACCTAAGGCAAATTTTGAATCTATCAATTGAAATTCTAATAAAGTTTTGATCCAAATTTTGATGTAATTTGATCTCCCATGGTGTTTTAAAGCATTCCCAAACTGTTGGAGTGTTTTAGAAACCTTAAGATGATTTAAATTCAAGTTTAATTTCATATTTAATTGATTATTTACATTAAACAATTTCCAGTGGCAAAACAGTGACATATGATGCACTAATTTGCTTTTAATTATAGGTTAATGTGATGAATGTTTAATTAATTGTTGTTTATTTAATTTCAAATATTTACGTGATGGATGTTTGATATTGAATGGATGTATGGGATGATGATGAGTCTCATTAAAATGGTTTTAATGATTTGATTTATTGATTGCGTTTGTAATTAAATAGGGCTTGTATGACTCATTTCGATCTTGTAATGAGAGTAGTTTTAGGATGGTAAGGTCTTCTTTTTCTTTTGATTGAGGGCTATGTATGCATAATATATTTTGTAATCAAGAAAAAGAAGATAAAGAAGTTCAAAACATGAAGGCTATGTATGCATGGTGATGCATATATAATAGATAGGATCTATTCATTTAATTACTCACCTTAAATCACTAAGTAATGCATTAATAGCTCTAAGTGCCTTATTTAGTCAAGGCTCATAATCATCCATTCTAGGAGCATGCTAGGTTTTTTTTATTTACTTATTTATAATTATTATCCTTGTGATGTGTGGTGATGCATGTTAAGGATAGATAACCTAAATGAAAGTAAATAAAACATTGATGATGTCTTGGCAATTTTTCCGAAATAAAACCCTCACTTAGAATGTCTAAATATTTTTCTCAAGGAAAATTTTATTAAGTTATAGTGGACAAATTAAATAAGATTTAATATTCTATGCCTTCCACCAATAAGTAAGTGACATGAGATACTAATGGGTGGGCACGTTGGCTACTCTTGTGGGATGTGCCTACTTGAAAAGTTATGATCACTACTTGAAGTATGTGATACTTTTTTAATTAGTTCAATTGTGGCATTGGCTACGTTTCGTGGGATGACCATAATTGAGTTAATTGTAAAGAAGGAATGGTGGGTCAAACTTAACATCGAATTGTATAGATGGCTACGTCTCGAGGTCAATACAAAAGATAAGGCAAAATAATTTTAGGGTTTGCATAGTTGATGCAATTGGTAAAGTTAGTTACCTATATAAGGAGTTATTTGTAGATGGCTACGTCTCGTGTGTCTATGAATAATTCTTAAGGGTCCTAAAACCCACTAGAAAATATGATTTCCCGAATTTTATGAGAGGGCATAAAATTTGAAGAAAATAGTGGGAGGTAACTCATGATACATGACTATATCATGTTTAAAAATATTGCACGAATAAATACTTATATTCTCTTCTTCGTTTTTGTAGTTTTTTGAAATCAACAAATTCAAATGGCTAAAAATCCACTTTTCATAATTTTAGAAGCTAATAAACTCACCGGTCCCAACTATAGTGATTGGCTTCAAACTTTAAAAATTGTGCTTGATTCGGAAAAGAGGACTTATGTTTTGACTCAAAGTCCCTTCGATACTATCCCTGGTGATGCAACAAAAGATAAGCAGGAAACCGTCAATCGTTGGTGGGAATATGATCTTCAAACCCGATGTTTAATGTTCGCATCAATGTCAAGTGAGCTTCAAAAGTGTCACGAGCATATGAAGCATGCTAGTGAGATACACATGCCCTTAGAGGAGTTATATTCGGTGCAAATTAGTTATGAACATTATAGCACTTCCAAAGAATTTTTTAGGGCATGAATGGTTGAAGGATCAAGTGTTTACGAGTATGGGTTGAAAATGATTTTTTTAATTGAAGAGCTCGGGAAACTTGATGTTGTTATATATGGATAATGATTTTTACATAGACTTGATCCTTCAATCATTGCCAAACTCATTTGACCAATTCGTCATGAATTTCAATATGAGTAAACTCGATGTGACGATTAACGAATTAGTTAATATGCTTGTCACGGCCTAGTCTACTATGAAGAGAGACAAGGCGTATTAGTTGCTTCAACTTCTAAGGCCCACAAGGGCAAGACAGAGAAAAAAGAAGAAGAAAAATTCTTCTTCTAGAGGGAACCAAGTGCCAAAGCCATGGGGTGGAAAAAAAAAAAAACAAAGCTAACACTAAAGAGGACAAATGTTTTTATTGTAGAGAAATTGGATATTGGAAGAGGAATTGTAAGAAGTATTTGGCTTCTTTGAAGAATGTTATGTTCTTTGTTAAAGTTGATCTTTTGATTAACAACGATACATGTGTATTTGATACCACATGTTGTTCTCACATTTGCAAGTCGTTGCAGGGGATGCAGAGGCCAAAAAGACTAAGTAAAGGGGATGTGATCCTTGGGATGAGAAACGGTGCAAGAGTTGATGCCGAAGCCTCAGGCCTAGTTACTTTAGCCTGTAATAATCAAAAGTTGGAATTGAATAATTATCTCCTTGTACCATCTTTATTGAAGAACATCATTTACATCCTGGTGTTGGACAAAGAAAATTATGAATTTTCTTATAAGAATGAAAAGTATTTTCTTTCTAAAGATGGTTCTTTAATTGCTATGGGTACACTGACAAATGGGCTCTACATCTTAAATTCTAACTATACATTATTACAAATTCAACAAGAGAACAAAAGGAAATCATATGACCATAAGCAAGCATACTTGTGGCATGCTAGACTTGGACACATTTTCGAAAATGGGATAAGTAGGTTAGTTGCCTTAGGGTCACTTTCTATAAGTAACATTGAGCAGTTACCGACTTGCGAGTCTTGTTTAAAGGGAAAGATAAATAAGTCACCGTTTCTTGGACAACCGGAACGTGCCACCAAATCGTTAGAACTAGTTCATACGGATGTATGCGGACCACTAAAAGTGAGTGCTCGAGGTAGTTATAATTACTTCATTACGTTTACCGACAATTATACACGTTTTGGGCGGGTATTTCTTATGAAGCATAAGTCTGAGGCCTTTGAAATGTTCAAAGTATATAAGAATGAAGTAGAGAAACAACTTAAACTAAGTATAAAAACTCCTTGGTTCGATCGAGAGGTGAATATTTGAGTGACGAGTTTCTTGGTTATCTAGAAGAGAATGGGATTCTCTCGCAGTGGACTCCTCCTGCTACACCACAGTTGAATGGTGTGGCGAAATGTAGAAACCGTACCTTGTTGGATATGATACAATCTATGTTGAGTTTCACAGATCTTACTCTTTTATTTTGGGGCTATGTCCTTGAAATGGTGGCAAAGTTACTTAACATAGTACTTTCTAAGTCGGTGCCCCAAACGCCAAATGAGATGTGGTATAACAAAGTACTCTCATATTCTTATTTAAAGGTATGTGGGTCTTCCGCCTACGTCAGGAGACTAGTGGGAGATAAGTTGGATGCTGGATCCACCTTATGTAGATTTGTTGGTTACCCTAGGGAGTCTACGGGTTATTACTTCTATGATCCTACGGAACAAAAGGTGTTTGTTTAGAGAAATGCCACCTTCTTGGAGAAGGAATTTCTATTAGATAGAAAAGCCGAAATCGTAGAACTTGATGAAGTTCACAAACAAGAAGAAACCCACAACCAATAAAAGCAGATAAACCTTAAAGCACACAACTTTCCAAAAGTTCCAAAAGCACACAACCAGTCAATCAGATAGTGATCCGAAGACCTATGAGAAAGCCATGTCAGACATGGATTCGAGACACTAACAACAAGTTATGCAATCCGAAATAGATTCCATGTACTCCAATAAGGTTTGGACCTTAGTTGATCCACCAGAGAATATAGTACCCGTTGGATGCAAATCGATCTTCAAGCGTAATCTAGGAGTTAATGAAGAAGTTGTGACATATAAGGCAAGATTGGTGGCCAAAGAATATACCCAGCGATGGGGTATAGACTTTGAAGAAATTTTCTTGCCTGTTGCAATGCCTGAGTCCATTAGGATTTTGTTTGCCATAGCTGCATATTGTGACTATGAGATATGAAAAATAGATGTAAAAATCGCTTTTCTTAACGGTACTCACGACAAAGATATTTATATGGAGCAACCAGAGGGCTTCACATCCAAGGGAAGGGAGTAAAAGGTTTGCAAGTTCTAAAGGTCCATTTATGAACTTAAGCAAGCGTCTTGAAGCAGAAACATATGTTTGATGAGACAGTCAAATGGTTTGGCTTCATAAAAAATGTGTATAAGCCCTGTGTGTACAAGAAATGTAATGGAAGCATGATGCAGTTTTTAGTGCTTTACGTTGCTGACATTCTGTTCGTTGGGAATGATGTAGGAGCGTTAGAGTCTGCTAAAGTATGGTTATCTACACAATTCTACATGAAAGACTTGAGAGAGGCATCTTTTGTATTGGGAATACGGATCTATAGAGATAGATCAAAAAGATTGTTGGAGCTCTCCCAAAGTCCACACATAGCCAAAATACTAAAATGATTTAGTATGGAAGAATCCAAAAGAGGGCTCCTCCACATGAGACATGGACTGTATCTCTCTAAGTTTATGGCCCCAAAGACGGAAGAAGAGAGATGTAGGATGTCTGGCATACCTTATGCCTTTGCTATAGGAAGCATAATGTATGCAATGCTATGTCCGAGATTAGATGTAGCGTATGCTCTAAGCGTTACGAGCCGCTTTCAATCCAACTCCAGTGAGAGTCACTGGAGTGCCGTAAAAGCAATTCTTAAGTACTTGAGAAGAACTAAGAAATTATTTCTCGTTTACGGCAGTGGAGAATTGAAATTAGAAGGTTTTTTGGATTCTTGCTTCCAATCCAATGTAGATGATAGCAAATCCATTTCTGGATTTATGTTTTGCCTTAATGTTGACGCGGTAAGTTGGACGAGTTCCAAGCAAGATACCGTGGCCAATTCAAGCACTGAGGCGGAATATATAGCAGCATTGGATGTTGCAAGAGAATGTGTTTGGATGAAAACTTCATCCAAGAGTTGGATATAGTTCCTAGCATGGTCGAGCCAGTTGTTATCTTCTGTAACAACAATGGAGCCATCGCACAAGTAAAAGAGCCAAGATCTCATCAGTGATCCAAGCACATAATGAGGTGTTATTACTTGATCCGGGAGATCATGATAGAGGCGGCATAAGAGTGGAGCGCATTGTCTCAGAAGAGAATATAGCAGATCCACTGACTAAGCCGCTTACCCAGAAAGTCTTTGAGAGACATCTTGAGATGGGCCTAAGAACTATGAGTATTTGGCTTTACGGCAATTGGGAGATTGTTAGAGTAGTATCCCGTAGCCAATTAGATTTGGCTTTATAATTACTGCTCTTGTGTAAACAGTCTTATTTTTGCAATATGCATGAAATGACCAACTTTTTCATATTCTCATAAATTGTCTCATCAACAATCAGTATGAAAGAAGTCCTCTAGATCATATAGGCTATGAGGCTAGTTCATGCATATTATGGTGATCATGAAACTAGTCTCTAGATGTCTTGATCTTAAATTCTCCAAGTCATAAAATCTTTGACACGAGAGCATCTTGGATTCAGATAAACTTGTACTAACGATGCATGATTCAAGGAGTTAATCATTGTCCTATTTTATGGGTAATTGATGTAATTGACATTGATGCATGTTAGTGGGTACTTGTTAGGAGAACAAGTCTACTGAGAGACCGAACATAGAGAATTCCATGAGATAGCCGCAGTGGCATTCAGTAATGGATTATTCTCTATCTTATAATAGTTCATATAATTAGTCCTTAGACTTGAGGGACCATGGTAATCTTATGGTAGGTCCTTGTTCTTTGATGTACGTCTCGATCAGTGATTAGCGGATCATACATGTTGGGTGCAAGCTATCTACGCATAGAGGTTTGTGAATTCCAAGAAAGGATCCATTTCCTCGTCTTGATGAATGAGTATATCTCCTATGTTTTCTATGATGATTCGATTCAAGAAAATTCTTGCGCAAGGTGATGTGTCGATTTGGAAAAGAGTTTCTAAACTCAAGGACACAAACAAATCAATTATTAAGAATAGATGCATATTTATTGGTCTTCTTGAATAGATTAATTTGAAGAGTGAAATTATTCTATTTAAATTAATAGTTAATTTAATTCAATTAATTTCAATGGTTGAATCAATTGATTCAAGAAGATAAATTAAATTAGAAGGGAAATAAAATTAGGTATTTAAAGTTAATTAGAATCCATGTAACACTGTAATTAAATAGTTAATTAAAATGCCAAATAGATTGCAATTTGGATGCCATGTCGGCTAAGATATTTTGAAGATAAGAATCTAGATTTTTCTCTCCAAAACCACCTTGCCAACTAAGCATCTAAGTTGGTAAGGATCACGCTTTAAATACCAAGATATAACCACCGCCTCACACCTCCACATTTTTCGGCCATATGCAATTTTGCAACTAAAAATTGAATATCCCTCCAAATCTCTCATCTCCTCTCATATTCTCTAATAGATTCACACTTAGATCTAACTTCTCACAATGGATCTTGAGTGATAATCAAAGATGAAGAGTGGATCTTCCATTAGAGGTACAAATCTACTTGAGATTGAAGATAAAAAAATTGATCAATACCATTACACCTCACGGCTTTCTCAATTTTTGGAGATACATTTTCAATTTTCTTGAGGATTTGGTGGGAGATTTGAAGATCTAATTGGAGAATTAGATTGATTCATCAAGAGTTGGTAAAGATCAATGCATTGGAGCAGATAAAGTGGTTGATCAAAAGAGGAGATCACTTTTTGGTCCAAGAGGTAGTGTTCGGTCAAGCTTGAATATCTTGCATCAAAAGTTGGTTTCCTCTTCTCTAATCTAAATTCTAGGCTCATATGAGGATCCTTTGAGGATTTAGGCATTTATTCATGTTGATGAATGTGCTTTTCCCCTGCGTTTGATTTTACTTTAAAACTAATCTTCACTTTCATATAGACACTTTGAGTTTGTGGTAATGCTATTTGGGCTGACGAATGCTCCTGCAATAGTTATGGGTCTAATGCATTGAGTGTTATGCCCCTACATTGATTCCTTTGTAGTAATCTTCATCGATGATATTTTGGTCTATTCCAAATGAGAGAAGGAGCATGAGGAACATTTACGAACTGTTCTCCATACCCCTAAAGAAAATAAATTGCACGCTAAATTCAGCAAGTGTGAATTTTGGCTAAAGAAAGTAACTTTTCTCGGTCACATGATATCTCGAGATGGACTTGAAATTGATCCAAAAAAGGTCAACGCAGTTCTCAACTGGAAGAGACCAGAAATAGTCATGGAGGTAAGAAACTTTTTGGGACTGGCAGGCTACTATTGAGAGTTCATTCAGAACTTTTCTAAATTAGCCGGCTCTCTCACTAAGCTAAAACAGAAGGAATAACGCTTTATTTGGGATAAGCAGTGCGAGCAAAATTTCTTGGGATTGAAGAAAAGGTTTGTGCTACCAGATAATTCGGGAGAATTCATTGTATATACTGATGCTTCAAAAGAAGGTCTGGGGTGTGTACTAATGCAGAAATGCAAGGTGATCGCGTATGCTTCGAGAAATTATCCTATTTATGATTTAGAGTTAGCAGCTGTAGTTTTCACCTTGGCAAAATAGCGTCACTATTTATATGGAGCCAAGGTAGAAGTGTATACGAATCACAAAAGTCTGAAATATATTTTTTGTCAGAAAAATCTAAATCTGAGGCAACGACCATGGATGGAATTTTTGAAAGATTATGACTACCATCGCGTACCACCCTGACAAAGCAAATATGGCTGTCAATGCTCTAAGTCGAAAGGGCGAATTAGCAAATATGAGTATCTATCCGGAGATATACGGTGAAATTATAAAGGCTTGGGAAAAAGATAATTGGATAGAAAAACTCAAAGCTGCAATGAGGCCTGAATCAGAATTGATAAAAAGGGTTCATTGTGGTTTAAAGATAGGGTGTATGTTCCTGTAGAAATAAGGGAAATAGTGCTATCTGTATTACGTCAAACTAAATATTCTGTATACCCTGGTGGGACAAAAATATACAAGGACCAGTGGCGGATCCAGGATTTTCGATAAGTGTGTCAAAATATATAAAAAAAAATTAAATTCAAAATATATCAACATTTAATAAAAATAAACTTTAAATACATTAATCTAATTGTCCCCGATGAGTTTTCATATTTTGAAACGTCGTCATAATATCATCATCTGAAATACAACAAATACATAAAGTTATCAAGCAATCATTTAAGAAGTCATCTTCCATCCTGTTTCACAAGTCACTCTTGATAAATTTCATCGCCAAAAAAGCTCTCTCTATACTTGCAGTGGCAACTGGTAAGAGCAGAGAGAATTTTATTAATCGGTACACATGAGAATACACCAAATGCTTCTTTGTCTCAACTAATTTTTTGGAAAGATCACCAATCCCATTTAGACTGGAAAATCTTATATCTTCAGAACCCACATCAACAATATAATTCTCAAGCTTGCAACGAAGTTCAACTAAATCATATTCCATAAAATCATCAGCATATAATGCAGCCAACCTCATTATCTTTTCTATATCAAAATTTGCAAATGACTGAGATTGAGACAAATAAGCCATACCATGGAGCAAGTCTGATGTCATCTCATTAAATCGATTGTTTAATTCCTGAAGCTGCCAATCAATAACTTTATAAAATACTTCAACACGGTAATGATGTAACACTGTATATTCAGCAACTTTCCGCCTTGATTTTCCTCAAAAGACATAGAAACTATCAAATCTAGATATTTCAAGATCATGTTTGATGCAAAATGCTGACATATCATTAATAAGTGAATCCCATTCTGTATCTCTTGTCGTTTGCAATCATGTCTTTGCTACCCCAACAAGCAACATGGCATTTACAATGTCCTGTTCCTTTCTTTGTAAAGCCGCACTAAGCTCATTTGTGATACTCAAAATATTCTTTATAAAATGAAAAATGAAAATGAACTCAAATTTCAAACAAGCATCAAGAAACCCACGTGCTTTCCACCTTTCATCTAATGACTCTGCAAGCCCTAATTCCTGATTTAGTCCTCTACCAGTCCTAATTCCTGATTTAAAGTGGGATCCCCAATGAATATCACTTGGTCTAGCAAGTCCTAATTCTTGATTTAGTCCTCTACCAGTCTGAAGATCACCCACTCCTAATGCCTTTTGAACTTTGAGAATTTGTGTATCCCAAGTTCATCTCTGCGTTTAAAAGAAGCCCCTGCAACATTTAACACAGTTGAAACCAAGTTAACAACTCCAGCAACTTCATCACATATTTTACTAATCCCAACAAGAGTTAATTGAAGTTGATGAGAAAAATAATGAATTGAATGAACAGACCTATTTTCTTTTTGAATTAAAGCTTTAAGTCCATTAAATTGACTTTGCATGTTACTTGCTCCGTCATAACAATGCCCACGTATATACGATATACTTAATGAATGCTGAGCAAGAAATGAAGCAATTGATTCTTTTAGAGATGAAACACTAGTATCACGATCATGAAAAATCCCAATAAATTGCTCCATCACAAATCCTCTCCTATCAACATAGCGCAAAACAAGA
This sequence comes from Handroanthus guayacan, assembly GCA_014898755.1. Classification (NCBI taxonomy): domain Eukaryota; kingdom Viridiplantae; phylum Streptophyta; class Magnoliopsida; order Lamiales; family Bignoniaceae; genus Handroanthus; species Handroanthus guayacan. Next base: position 59,090 of record JACFYI010003359.1, on the reverse strand, counting down.
GCCATTTGCTCCTTACATGATACATCACGAGATTCATCAACTAGTACACTAAAGTAATCACCATTTAAATCCTTCATAATAACTTTAGCTATTTCTATTGCACATGCACGTATAATTTCCTTTTGCACAACTAGAGAAGTGAGCTGATTATTTTTTTGGTGCTTTTCTTAATACTATAGCAACATCTTCATCACAAATTTATGTATGGTATCTTAGAAGTTCAGGAAAATTACCTTTATTTGATGAGGATATACCTTCGTCATGACCTCGAAATGCCATTCCTTGACCCAAAAGAAATCTAACGACTTTGATTGATGTTGTTAAGCATATTCGAAACTCCATCTTAGCTTGACTTGATTGTTTGTCCAAAGCTGCTTGAATGGACTGACTCTATCACATTAAATCTTCGCACTTCTTTTTTGCTTTTCAATGATCGCTATTAGGCCTATCGGCATGAATACCAAATCTATCTTTTTTATTCCAACTCTAAAATCCTTTAGAGGAAAATACATCTCCCCCACGTTGATGTACATCTTTATCCTTAAATAGATAACAAGGAAGGCAGAAGGCCACATCTGAAGATACACTATACTCCAACCAATTAGAATAATCATTAAACCACTAAGAATTAAATCGACGCAATGCACCCGACATTTCAATTTGGGAATAATTATGATTTTGAGGTTGACAAGGACCTTTTGAATATATGCTCATCTTACAGTGTCACGATCATTTGGGTGATATTTCAAAATTGCTAATCTTTCTGCTGGATCGGCCTTCAAGGAATTTAAATCAACTCCTTGACTTTGTTTATCATTATTTGGTGGATTTTCTGGTTGATTGACATTTTCTTGAAAGAGAGGCGAGTTTTGTGAAGACAAATTGGAACTTTGAAACTTGGGATTTTGGGTGAAAAACTTATCTATTGACATGTGAATACTGAAAAAACAAAATTTCACATAATGATTTAGTATTGCTTTCATAATTCATAAATATTCAAAATTTTAATTACAAACCCTAACTTTTTATCAAAAACTAAATTATCAATTACATATAAAGAAAAAAAAAAAGCCACTTATCACTAAATAATTATTTTAACATTTTCTTGATGTTTCATAATTTCCATAATCATAATTATAAATTATTAAAAGCCACAAATTTTCTAACAAAATATATAACAATGAATACAAA
>JACFYI010003359.1:24205-53380 GCA_014898755.1 Handroanthus guayacan | reverse complement strand
GTGGCGTTGCCGGCCCAGGGGCGGCCATCCCTGGATCCCGGGGCGCTACAGGTGTGGTCCCATATCCAATTAATTGGTGACCCTATGGGGCTATATGCAAAAGCCTTTTCTCATCAGTTGTCAATTTTCGGAGATTATGTAAAGTGTTAGATAATTGAAGGATGACTTGTTTGACTAATTTAATTAGTTAATTATGCTGAATTAATTAAAGTGAGTTAAATTAATCTAATTAATTTGATGTATTAAATTGATCTAAATAAGTTAATTAGCTAATTTCTTAGGCTGAAAATCAAGGGGCCATAAATAAGTAGAATTTAAATTGAGTCAATTAAATTAAAGAGTTAATTTAATTGATCACATGATCAAAGTAAACTTATTTGGTGAAGTTGACCTACTTAAATTAAAGAGTTTAATTTAATTGAACTAATTAAATTCATGGGTTAATTTAATTGGCCATTTAGATTTAAAGTTGGTTTAGTAGCGGAGATGATCTTAAGAACAACAATACAAGGCGCAACAAAAATAAATTAAATAATTGAATGATAAAATTACACCATATGTGCGAAATCATCCCAAGATCGAACTTATGCTAAATAGTATTTGGATTAAAGATAGAAATATACCTCAAAATCTTGATGATCAAAGGTGATTCAACTCCTTGAATTGCACCTTCAAAGATTCGGTCCTCTTTGGCAAAACTCTACCCCAAAATGATATTCTTGCAAACCTTTTGGATCTTCAAATTATTCAACTGAATGCTTCAAGAAGTTGAAGAAATCATCGAAGCACATCAATTCCTTAGATTCTAGGTCTCGGCCGAATACTCTAGTCTCAGCCGAATACTCTAATATAAATGCAACCTTTGTAAAAACTTGAATATTTGATAGTGATCACTCTAAATTTCCAAAATAAAAGATCTCCAAAACCTTGAATACTTTTTGTGTAACACTGAAGAAGATATTTAAAGTTAGATCAAAACTTTCTTGAAAGAAAGTTGAAGAAGATAATAAAACTAATACTTAAAATTTTGAAGGGAGATTTTCAAAATATCTTGGTCAAAGACCACCATCATATGGCCGCCATGTGGGGCTTTTATTTATTTGTTTATTTATTTATTATTTTTAGAATAATGGTGAAATTTCATTTAACGTGGACCAATGTTCAAAAATAGAACATCACGCATTACAGATAGGAACAAAGTGGATTTGGACTCAAGCAACACAAATTTCTAGTGATAATGTGTGTCACTTGATTGGCCTCCCGCTTAACGTGTGCTAAATGCACAATATGACAAACTCTCAGAAGATCATGAGCTTCACTTATCAAGTTTCCCAAATGAGATAAGTCCTATTCATGACATTTAAGAGCATCCATCACATTACAACAGTCACCTTCCACAACAAAGTTCCTCCAACCATTTTCAATAGCCAGTTTGATGGCAGCAAGAGCTGCAACTATTTCTGCTATCTCAATTGTCAATGGGGCAAATAAGGAACAAGCAAGCCAAGTAACGCATCTTCTGGATGAGTCTTTAGCAATCACCCGAGCCTCTGCCTTGCCCATTCTTAAAAATAGCCCTGTCATAAGTTCAACTTAATCTACCCCCTAGTCGAAGCAATCTAGTGCAGCACTCTGGTCTCCATTCTACTCTTACACTCTACACAGGCAACTTTGAATTCATCTGGGATCTTCCACGTGTAAGGGATAACATCAAGAAAAGAGTTAAACTTGCTACAAAAAAGAATATGGTTCCTTTGAATCCTCAAAGCCCAGCAGCACACCAAAAAGAAATCAAACTGCTCTTCTTCGAGATTAGTCAAAAGATAATGAAACCAATCTAGTGAACAAGAGAAACGGCACAAAATCTTGGTAATTAGCAGCTTTAAAAGTGCCCATAGTTGGCGTGAGAAGTGACAGCATTGAAGGATATAAAGGCAGGATTCAACCTGTCCTTGACAAAGTTCACAATCAGCATTGGAAACAATGTGTCTACGCCGGAGATTGGCACTAATTGGGAGAATGTGATGACCTGAAATTTTTTTTTTAATTTTAATTAAATAATTTTCTTTCCATCCGAAAATTTATTGTTCTTATCGAAAACATCCTAATAACTTCAAAAATAATATTTTAGGCTCAAAGATTCTTGTAGTTGCATTTCAACCCGTAATTTCAAAATTTTAAAACCTAGTGCCGTTTTAAACGATTGTAATCGCTATTGTCCAAAAAACTCTAAAATAACAAAATTATTTTGATTTAGCAACCAAAAATATGGCCCAAAGGTAATATGTTAAGCCCAAATAAATGAGTTTTAACCCCCAAGAGTTTGAGCCCAAAGACTTTATCTAATTTTAAAAAGTCCAAGTCCAATTCTAATTTTTCTAAAAAAAAAAAAAAAAAAAGAAGAAAAGCAGCCCCACTCAGCCACACAGACACACACACCCCTCCACTAGGTGAAGACAAAATTAAAAAGTAATAGAGCATGTGATGGAAGGAGTGGAGATAATTTCCCAATATTGTCCAAGTCACTATACTTAGTCACCCAACACCATCATTTCCAACTTTAAACTAACTTCAAAAATGCCATGTATTTCCTATTATCAAATACACCTTTTGTATATATTTTTGAAGTGTATATACATAAGGAATGAGAGAAGAAAAATTATACATTGTTTTCCATTTTCCTTTGCTTGGGTAAAACTAAAGGGAGTGAGAGAAAAAAAATTTCTTTCAACTTTCTTTCATATTTTTATTAATCAAATTAAAGAAAATTGATAGGGGACCCCTCCCCTTGATTTGATCGCTAAGCTTGGTAAGTTTAAGTTGAGTTTTGAATAGATATTAGTTTATGTTTAAGTGAGTTTTAAGTAGTCCTTTTATTTGATTATTTAGGATTTAACTTGAAGCTTTGAAGCAATCACTTGGAACTCTTGGTTTTGAATAGCAATAGAGGTAAAGATCATGATTTACTCCCTCTTAAATTTGTTTAAATCTTGACTCATGATTCTCGATTGAAACACTCCATGGCTATGATCAAGTTGTTATGTTCCTTTGTTGCTTATGCTCTTTCAATTGCCTTGAGACATATAATGAGCTATTGTGTTGGTTGTTGACGGAAATTGGTTGAGCTTTGTAGAGAGAATCATGAGTATGAGCTTATTGGTTATGGGGGATTTATTAGATCATCACACTTAGAATTGGTAACTAGATGATTTTATGAATTAAGTGAAGTTTTGAAAACATGATTTTGTTCTTGGGTATCTACTGACAGTGCACATATCTCACTTTAAAAATTCGAAAACCCCACTTGTGCTACTTCATTCAAAAATTGCATATAAGGTACCGTTGGAAACCGCATCAAGTTTAGATGTTGTTAGAACCAAAAGTCACCCAAAAATAAGGGTAAAAATAATAGAAAAAAGCAATTTGAACTTAACCTACCATTTCATCCAAAACAGAGGAGGCCTCTGTCATACCCTCAACTTAAAAAATTTGTAACTTGACCTCCTCACGTCTAAGAGATCCATAAAATACACCGCTTGAAATCTTATTGAGTGTAGTTAGTGTTAAATCAAGAATCACTCAAAAACATGGAGAAAAATGACCAAAAACCCCTTCAGAGCTAAACTTGCCAGATTACCAGGGGATCAGGGGAGCTACTGGAGTAAACCTTGCAATATTCTTCACTTTCAAAATTTCAAAACCAATTTTTTCTTTACCAAATTAGCCCCAAAGTTAGCATTAGAAACCTTGTTAAGTATAGATAATGTTAGGCTCACGAAACATTGAAAAATATAGAGAAACACACCCGAAAATATTTTAAGAACTCAACCTGCCAACTTGACCAAGGATTATGGTAGAATCTTAAGTCAATTTTAAAATCTTATAACTGAAAAATGGCTTGTCATATTTTCATTATGAAACCATTGTTGGAAAGCTTGTCGAGTCTAGATAGTTGTAAAATCAAATTGCCAATTTTAACTCATTGGAATGTATTTTGAAATAGTTGGGAAATTCACTGCCGCAACAGAAACATATAAAATCTAACCAACTTAACGTTTTTCATCAAAATAATTTCTTAAAATCACATTCCATGTCTTTTTGAGCCACTATGATGATCCAAATAAAAATATTATATCCCAGGTTCAAATCTCAAATTTTTCTATGCAAATATTCGATTTCTAGCCGTATGCTAATTGCTGAAAACCTAGTTCACAAATTTTTATTGTCAGCCTAAATGTATGACAGTTGGGCCCTGGGAACCTCAAGGGAGATTGGTTGGGCATTAACGGAGTGTCAACCTAACCCCGAGACTTTTCTATTGTTTGAGTAGTTCGGAGGGGGCTTGGAGGTAAGTTTCTGAACAACTACTCTCGGCACACGGTCGATCATGCCTAAATTATTTACTTGAATTGATCCCCTCTAATCACATTGTGAATGAATATCAAATTATTCCTCTTGAGCTTTTAAGTTTTGTGATTATTCTAATTCCATGATATCAACTATCCTTGTTAATCGTTTGAATCACGTTGACATATTGAGTTTTGATCATGTTGAACGACATGTCTCTTTCCATCATGGTCATGATTTTTACTGGATTAGTAGACTCATGATTTCATTAATATTATACAGGTCACTAGCTTTGTGAATTAGTTGAAGTTGGAAGGCGTCTTGTTAGCACTTTGGTTTCTTTGAAATTATGAACATATAGATGTATTTAGCTTAGACAAAGTTGTATGGACTTTAGGCTTGCTTAGTATGAAAATTTTAGTTTCTATAATGTAACTTGAAAAGTTTATGGTCTGTAATCATGATATGGTGGAAAATTAAGTGTTGAATGCAAGGTAAAATTTTCTATTTATAGTTTGAGTGACGATTGATGTATAAATCCAAGCTAAGTTAAATTCCAATTATGTTGCATGATTGTGTTCATGTTGATTTTAAGGTTAGGTTTATTATTCATGTATGTAAGTAATGTCCCAGAAACTAAAGTGGAAGTGCAGAGAATATCTGGACAAACTTGTCAAGCAAACATTTTAACCTTGGGAGGTAAATGTCATTTCCACAAAAAGCGAAAGTCAAGAGCACTTGAAGAGCCACCTGACTGATGAGCCATATGCAAAAGATCCAAATATAAATAGTATGTGCTACGTACCAAGAAAAAGCCATTTTTAGTGTAGTGCCAAACAAGATAGTCCCTACTACAATTTTGGCCAATAGGATCGAGAGAATACAATTAACATCTCTAAGGAGGAAAATACTTTCCAAGAGGCCTCGTTTCCAAGTGTTTGTAACCAAATCAATTAATTCACTCAACCTTGCATCACCTGGCAAAGTAGCCATAGGTGAAACAGCCTAAAAGGTTGAGGGATGAGGAAACCAATGATCTTGCCAAATAAAAATACTCTCCCCATTTTCCTACATGCTATCTAATTCCAGCTAATAATAAGTTGCAAGCTCCATGAATACTCTACTAAGACTAGGAAGGTCTCGACCTAATACCAGCAGAAAAGAGTTCACTATTTGAAAAATATCTAGCTTATATGGTCTACCCAATATGCTATCTTGATACTTCAAAATATGCCAAGCTTGCTTCGCTAATATTGCTTTATTAAAGGCTCTAAGATCTCTAAAGCCTAGCCCCACATCTTTCTTGTTTTAGCTTAAGTCTTTCTAGTTTAACCAATGAATACGCCTATTAGCTTTGGTATCCCACCAAAACTTCACAGCAAGTGATTTAGTATCCCTAATTACACCCTTCGAAAGTTGAAAACAGCTCATAGAATAGGCAGGGATCACTTGAATAACTGCCTTGACCAAGATTTCTTCCCCCGCTGGAGATAATGCCCGTTAACTCTAGCCTTGCACTCTTTGCCATACTCATTGACAAAGGTAAGCAAAGATTTCCTTTTAATTTGACTAGAAACAGTTGAGAGCACTAAATACTTGTGATGTTTACCCTCTGCTTGCGTTCCAAGCCATCCACTCACCTGTCTCTTAATAGCCTCAGAGGTGTTTTTGCTGAAAACCACCGTTGATTTCTGCAAATTTATTTCTTGTCTAGAAGCTAAGGCATACAAATCCAAGATCTTCGAAATACACTTCGCAACTTCAAAAGTATCTTGGCAAAAAATCAATGTGCCATCAGCAAAAAGAAGGTGGGAAACATGCGGGGTGTTTTGGCAAATAGAAACTTCTCTAAGCACACTCTCAAATTCCTTTCTTTGAATCGAACAACTTAGAGCCTCTGCACAAAAAAGAAACAAATATGTTGAAAGGGGGCCTCTATCTCGGGGAAAAAGGAACCGATGTAAGAGCCATTTAGCAAAAGAAAGTAAGACACAGTAGAAACACACATCATAATGAGCCTCACAAATCTCTTAGCAAAACCTAATCCAAGCAAGACTTTCTGTAGGAAACTTCATTCAACTCTACCATACGCTTTGCTCATGTCAAGTCTAATAGTCATATGGCCAAGGTTCCTGTTATTTTTATTTTTTTCAGAAAATAATTCACTTCAAATTCAATAAGGACATTATTAGTAATTAGTCTAGAAGGCACAAAAGCAAGTTGAGATTTAGAAATAATGGCATGCATAAATGGTTTAAGCTTATTAGCAATAGCTTTTGATGCAACCTTATAAATCACATTGCTGATACTGACAAGTCTAAATTGATTAACCACTTCAGGATTTGAACACTTAGGAGTGAGAATGATATGAGTATAATTGAGCTGGGGCGGAATCTATGTTCGTTAAGAAAAGTAAGCATGAAGGAAGTCACGTCATTTCCAATGATATACGAGAACTTTTGATAGAAATTAACAGGCATACCATCAAGAGCGGGTGACTTAAGAGGAAACATACAGAAAAGGGCCATTTTTACCTAGCAACGGTGAAAGGTTGGAGCAGTGTCAAGTTTATCCTGTGGTCCACTTGTTCTTCCAAGTTTTGCAGCACAGCATTGATATCCTCAGTCAGTGAATTATTAGATTTGAAGATCTCATGGAAATAATCCTTCTCAAGGTCCTCCCTAGTCAAACGCCATATGCCATTTTGGTCCTTAATACCTTTGATAAGGTTATTTTTATGTCGAGGTGTAGCTTTGGAGTGGAAGAATCTAGTATTACGATCCCCATCTCTATACTAATGTGATGTAGACCTTTGGCACAACATGGTATTCTCTTTATCTAATCCCTGCTCAAGTTACAAATTTAGTTCTTTTCTCTTAGCCCTAGTCTGATAAGTGAAAACACCTCTATCTAAGTCCTCAGTTTGCTACTTTAACTTCGAAATCCTTTTCTTGATAGATCCAAAAGAGGTTTTACTCCAATTCAATAATCCCATGTGGCATGTTTTGATAGCATTCCACACTACCTCTCTTTCCTGATCATCATGTCCAAGATGCTAAGCTTCCTTAATTACTTTGGAATAGTCCTTATGATCAATCCACATTGCCTCAAAATAGAATCTACATTTTGGCCTATTATGAAGGATTGGCTGCACCGTATCAAATGTGATCAGGATAGGGCTATGTTCAGAATTGCGACTAGTTAGGCGTTTCACTTGATGGTAGGTGAATAAGTGGGTCCAATCCTTATTGGCACTTGCTCTATCTAGGCGTTCCTGAATTGTAAAAGGCTCCAATCAGTGATTGCACCAATTAAATTGATACCTAGAAAAACTGAGGTCCTGAAACCCAGTGTCCATAAGAGCGTTTTTGAAATTTTGTAGCCTCTAATTTAGGATGGTGTACATGCCATATTTCTCCTCATCTGACAAAATTTTGTTATAGTCACCAATACAAATCCAAGGGAGGCTCATGTGGCTTCTTAACTGTTTCAATAAATTCCAAGTTTTCGTTCGACTAGATGAATTAGGTTGCCAATATAAACCTCTAAATCAAAAAGTAGAGTCCAGATCATCAACATAAATAATAGCTTCAATACAATAGAAAGAGAAGCTAGCCAAAGAAACATGAATATTCTTACTTCAAAGCAGAATCATACCTCCAGAACGACCATCACTCAAAACCAAAACACCAAACATATTAAATTGATCACAAATTCTTTCAAAATTACTAGTAGATAGCTTCGTTCCCTAACCCTCGGCAGTTCCAACTTAAGCATATCATTGGCGTCGACGGGATTGGTAACCAGTCTCCGCCGCTAAGATAACATCAATTACAATATCAGAATGGGAAGATATTTGGGCCATTTTGTGGGGTGACCGATAGAGTTACCCAAATGTTCTTTTACTACATGACCATCCTAAGTTGTTGTTTTCTTTGTTTTCTTCACACTTATAATACGTCTTCCTTTTGTTGAACCCCCAGGATGTCCTCTTTTTTTCTTAACAATTTCCATCATAGTGGTCAAGGTGGAAAGAGAGATCTCGACCAATCTGTGATCCACAATCTCGATCAAACTATTGTTGTGGAGTGGAGTCTTGTTAACAAAATCCAAAGATTATATTGGGTTACTAGTGAGATTATGGGCCACATTAGTTATATTCTCTAATGAACTGTATTTTGTCGAGCCACTGTTAGAGTTGCTGGGCCTGTTATTATCCATGACTACGCCCATTGATCCATTATGGGAGGCTGGATTGAACTCAAAATAGGTTCAGCTTCTAAGTTTGGGAACTTTCCCAACTCCCTCATCTGAGAAAGGAAAGCATTATTGGCTTGGATTTGGGTGGATCCCACGAGATTTGGAGATGATTCACCTAAGAAAGTGGCAAGATTTTTCCCAAGATCCTTTCCTAATTGCCCGAATTTTTGAAAATTACCAAAAAAGGCATCTCCTTGGACGTCTCTCTATGATTCCAAATGGTAGGCTCCAAATTCCAATTTCCTTGCTCTCCAATCTACTGTGCTGCTGCTCAATGACGTCGAAAAGTTGTATAACATTGACCCAGATCGTGTCATGAGAGGTGTGACCCTCAACCATGCACCATATTGGAGAGGTTGATTTAGGTCGAAATTTTTAGAATATGGAGTCTAGCATTCTTGCAAAACATGCCCCGAGAAAACCACAATAAAAGCAGAAATTCAGAAGCCTTTCATATTAAATTCTAAAAGCATATTGCTCCCCTCCTGTGCTAGCAATTTTCATAACACGAAGGAGTGGTTTCATCACATTAGTGCTGACTTTTATCCTAAAAAAATCCAATCAACTCCTTTTTTTCATCTAAATCCACTTCCTAGAAAACACCAATTTTATTACCCATATACGTTACAACTTTTTTCATCATTTTCGATATAAGAAGCCCCCGAACCTAGACATATGAATCACAAAGGTTTAGTTCCACTGTCAATGGATCCTGATTTCCTTTAATACAACTAAGTATAAGTGCAAGTTTATCGAACATCCAAGTATAGCCCTCAAGGGCCGGCATCTTATCTCGAATATGGTTGAATATGAAAAGCATTTGACTCTTACCAATCTGTTTGATTTCCACTCGTTTTCCTGGGTTAATGACATGAGAAACCGTTCGATAGAAAGCATCAAAATTGTAGGGTTTAGATGACAAGAGTCGGCCAACTAAAGATAGATTAGTTTTGATCGCATTATGCTCCAATCCTCATCAGAAACTAAATCTGGGTTGTCTTCTTCTTCTAAAAGTACCAGATTTGCTGTGAATTTTACCAAATCCAAATCCATGGCTGAGGATATCAAAAGAATAAGAAAACAAAAGAGGCCCTGGACCACGTGAAAAAGCCCAAAGTTGCAAGATGGAACAGAAAAAGAGAGAATGTGAGATGAAAGAGGAAAACAAAAGGGACCCTAAAAGTGAAAACAATGAAACAAGAAGATACTATGAAAGTAAAGGAAAAGATTAGGCTAAAACAAAAATTAAATGCAGCGAAAATACATATTCATCACATGAATTTTGTCTAAATCTTCATAGGATCCTCATATGAGCCTAAAATTTAGATTAGAGAAGAGGAAACCAACCTTATATACCACAAATTCAAGCTTGACCGAAAGCTGTGTTTTCAAAAACACCAATGCCGAAAGTTGGTCTCCTTGACTTGATCAACTTTTGATTTACTTCAAGCTTGATGGATTTGATCCTAATCTTGATCAAATCTTCAATTCTCCAATTGAATCTTCAAGAAACCGAAAAATTTCTCTAAAGCTTGAAGAGGCCGTGAGCTATGCCAACAAGTTGATCAACTTTTGATCTTCAAATCTTAAGTGGAATCACACCTCTAATGATAGATCCACTCTTCCTCTTTGATTATCACTCAAGATCTACGGTTAGAGACTAGATCTAAGTATGAATCTAAGAGAGAATTTGAGAGATGAAGAGAGAAAACTTGGAGAGAAAAATTTTCAGATTTTTGATCTCAAATTTATAAGGTGGCTGAAAATTGTGAGTTATGTGAGAGGTGGTTAGTACATGATATTTAAAATGTGATCCTTGCCAGCTTAGATGCTTAACTGGCAAGATAGTTTTGGAGGGAAGAATCTAGATTATTCTCTTCAAAATATCTTAGCTTACATGGCATTCAAGTTGCAATCTATGTGGTATTTTAATTAACCATTTAATTAAAATGCTATATAGATTCTAATTCACTTTAAATACCTAAGATTATTTCCTTCCTAATTTAATTTATCTTCTTGAATTAATTAATTAAACTATTGAAATTAATTGAATCAAATTAACCATTGATTCAATTAGAATAATTTGACTCTTTAAATTAATCTATTCAAGAAGACCAATTTTGACTTTGGTCAAAATCTCTCTTTATTTGCCTAATTCTAATTTGGACGATTATCTCTAATCCAATTACAGAATCTCTACTTAAATTCATATCGTGACTAAATTGAGGAAGGCATTGACCCATTAGGTTCATCAATTAATTAGAGATAGGCTTGTAACTCTTTACGATTTATAATTAATTAAACCATTTAACTAATTACCTATAGAATTAATCTCTATTAATTCTATGGTACTCAATCTCGATAGTTGATGTCTAACCACAAGCCTTTGGAGCCCAATTTATTGGTGAATTAATTGTGTTGTGAACCTCATCTACTTACGCGTGCTGTGCAAATACGGTCCCTCTGTATCCCATCTCCCGATTGTGGCCTAGGGTTAAGATATTTTCGGCATCCCTAATAGCACAATAACTATACATCTATTCTTAATGATTGATTCGTTTGTGCCCTTGATTTTGAAAACTCCTTTCCAAATCGACACACCACCTTATGCAAGAATTTTCTTGAATTGAATCATCATAAAAAATATAGGAGATATACTTGTTTATCAAGACAAGGAAACGGATCATTTCTTGCAACTCACAAACCTCTATGCGTAGATAGCTTGCACCTAACATGCACCTCATGTGATCCACTAATTAGTGATCAAGATACACATCAAAGAACAAGGACCTACCATAAGGTTACCATGATCTCTCAAGTCTAAGAACTAATTATATGCAGTATCGTAAGATTGAGAATAATCCATCACCGAATGCCACTACGGCTATCTCATAGAATTCTCTATGCTGGGTCTGTCAACAAACTTGTTCTTCTAACAAGTATCCACTAACATAAACCGATGTCAACTACATTGATTACCCATGAAACGGGGTAGTGATTCAACTCCTTGAATCATCCATCATTAGTGCAAGTTTATTCGAATCCAAGATGCCCTCATGTCAAGGATTCTATGACTTGGAGAGTTTAAGATCAAGACATCTATAGACTAGTTTCATGATCACCATCATATGCGTAACCTAGCCTCATAGCCTTATATGATCTAGAGGACTTCTTCTATATCAATTGTTGATGAGACAATTTACGAGAATATGAAGAAGATGGCCATTTTATATATTGCAAAAATAAGACTGTTTACACAAGAGCTGTAATGATGAAGCCAAATCTAATTGACTGCGGGGCACTACTCTAATAGAAAGTAAATCAAAAACATGAAAAAATAAAATGAAGGGAACTGCATGATAGAGCCGGCAGAGATAGAGTTGAGAAGAACTAACAGAAAGCAACAAACAAGAAATACACAGCCTCACCACACTCTAATAGATGGAAATGAAAACCCTTAAGACAAGGGATGAAACCCCGGTATATTGTAGAGATATATGAGGGGCTTTTATTAACAAGTGATACATGCTATATGACATTAGATAGTGGAAGGTTCTAGAGTTCCCCATCTCCACATTTTCCACACCTACATTTATTTTTTATTTATCCACATATTACACAAGTGACATTTTAATTTTTGTTTAATCAAATTTGTAATTTAATTGAATCAAATTAAATTGCGATTAAGTTGGGCCTTCTCTCCAAAATATTTTTCATGTTCCTCTTAAATTGATTTTAATTTAAGTGGGTCAATTAGATTAATAAAATTAATTTAATTAGCCCAATTAACATTTCCTTTCAATTTAAGTAGTTCAACTTGACCTATCAAGTTAATTTTGATACAGAATACCCAATTAAATTAACACCTTAATTTAATTGAACTATTGTTAGTCAAAATAGATCATAAATTTAGTCTCATGACATCGGCCTCTTGAAGAATTAAATAAACATTTAATTAATTATTCGGAATCAATTTAACACATTCAATTAATTAGATTAATTTTATCTCTACAAAATAATCTAGCCAATTTAACTAATCAGATTAGTTTAGTCTAGTCTCATCTAACTATCTAGCATCTTAGATGATCTTCAAAATTCTCTATTAAAATCAAGAGGCTTTAGTGTGTAACTCTTTGGGTTCACCAATTAATCAGACATGGGTCAACAACTAATTGTGATTTAATTAGTGAATATAAATATTTTGATTAATTAAACTACTTTAATTAACCACATTTGAATTAATCTCTATTAATCTCAAGAGCACCTAATCTTCATAAACAATGTTCTAGCTTTAAGGTATGGAGCCCAACTAATTATATGAATTAATTCTAGACTGAATCCATCCACTAACGAGTTCCATGCAAATACGGTCCTTTGATTTTCTATCTCAGAATTGTGGTATAGGGTAAGATATTTATTGACACTCTAATAACCTCAATAGCTATGATCCATTCTTAATGATCAGTTCATTTTGTCCTCATCTTTGTATTGGAGTCGAGCTTAGCAAGCCAAACGGTTTAAGATATTTATTGACACTCTAATAACCTCAATAGCTATGGTCCATTCTTAATGATCCGTTCATTTTGTCCTCATCTTTGTATTGGAGTCAAGCTCAGCAAGCCAAATGATTTGCCTCTTAAACTACCTGCCTTTGTGGTACAATCTTATTTAATCATTATATTTTTGTATGACCACCTTTATCTTATGTGTATTTTATTCTTAAGAATGCATTAGGATGAAGTACTCAAGATCACATTAGACTGTGGTACTTGGTTACACTTGTGATAGTGATTATGAAACAAGTTTCTATGCTTATAATCTTAAAACATTCCAAGTCATAGAATCTATGATGAAGATATGTTGGACTCCGATAGACTTATGTTAATGATGCACACATGAATGAGTTAGGATTTGCCTCGTTTTCATGGGCAAACGATGTAGTGATATCCACGCATAATGATGGGTGCTTATTAGGGAACAAGTTCACTGAAAACTCAATTAGAGAAATCTATAAGATAGTCAAGGTGGCTTGTTGCCAATAGAATTTTTTCTAACGTACTGTATCACATATAATTAGTCCTTTGATTTGAGGTTCCACGGTTACCTTGTGTATAAGTGTTTAAACTCCAATAAATGACTTGACTTTGTAACAAATCATATGAGAAGTTTATTGGGATCGTTCCAGTCATGAGTTGACTGAATCGGAAACCCATTCGCTTTGTTTACTTTGGAAACCTATTAACTAAATCGGACCTAAAATTGTGATTGACTTCATTATTTTCTTAAGCTCAAATAAGAAATATTTATCTCTATTTGAGACCCTCTCCATGTGTCGATCGATGTAATCACTAATGAGTTGAGAGAAATGCTCACATAATGGAAAAGAATGACCTCCAAATCCGTTTTTTCATAATGATCAACATATGCAAGTTTTGAGTAAAAAATCAAGGAGCTGATTTGATATTCACAACCCAGATTTAAGTAAAAAATCAAGAAGTTGATTTGTTGCTTATAATCAAGATTTAAGTGAAAAAAATTAAAAGGTTGATTTGTCACTAAGGTAAGTGTTTGGTGGATACTAAGTTATCCCATTCAAGAACCCTAAAGGGTTGAAAGGAAAACATAAAGAAAGGTCTTTTCAAGAGTAGATAATCACTGAAGCCGTTGAAAAGGGATTTGGAAGAATAAATTGTCGATCAAAACGTGTTAATGCGTTCTATTAAAAGGAAATGGGCTGAAAGAATAGGAATCGCTAGAAGCACCTTGCAAAACCATTAAAAATCATATATTCTTTGTTGAAATTAACCTTTTCAGTTAGCAATTAGTCTTCAGTATATGATACTATATGAAGTTAGCATCTTTGTAATTAGTTGCAAAATAATGCTAACAAAGTAATAATTGAGTGAAATGATGTGACCCTCTACCTTGGTGATAGTGCAAATACTGTGAATAAAACCATAAAGTAGTTAGCTAGAGTTTTGTGGAAATATTTTTGTAAAGCTACTTATTCACTTATGCTAGTTCAACAAAGTAACAAGAAAATTGGATGAGCTCCTAAATGCAAGCTTGTGACATACTTGACAAGTTTATATTTCTTAAAGTTAGATTTGCATGTTGGTTGCCTTGAGTTCACTGCTCATTAATGATATGGAGGAGTTATCAAACAACGATCTTATTTGAAGAAATAGTCACTGGGTCACCAGTTGTATGACATTCGACGTATGACACTCATACTTTGGATTTGATCAATATGGATGACTACAAACTACTAAAGAGTTAGTAATTGAGTGTAGGACACTAAGAGGTATGTGGATCATCTTTGGAGATACTCTATTTTGGAGATCTGAAGTGATCATCAACAAGTGTTGAAGATCCAAACTGGTTGCATTAATTTGGGTATGTTAGATGGAGCACTTATGGATCAAGATATTGATTCATTTTGAAGTTTTTTTCAACATCTTGGAGTATTCAATTGGAGAATTTGAAGATCCAAGAAGATTATTTGAAGATCATTTTTGGTCCATTGATTTAGAATGGAGGGTTGAAACTTTCATGAAGATATTCAATGAGTTAAGTCACTTTGATCATCAAGGTTTTGAGGTATTGTTCTATCCCTAGGTGTAAGTTCTTCTTGACATAAGTTTGATCTTGGGATGATTTCCTACATGTAATTTAATTTTATTATTCAATTATTGAATTTTTATTTTCGTTGCCCCTTGATTTGTACGTATTTCTAAGATCATCCCCACCATTTTCGCTTTGGAAACTCCTTTCCAAATTGTCAATCCACCTTAGATAAGGATGTTGAGAATCAAGTATTCCAGAAAATCATAGGAACTCATTTTATGAGATGATCAAATAAACCCTTGTTTGAACTTACATACCTTTAAGTAAGTCGAATAAGCCCAATAAACCTCTCATATGACTTGTTACAATGCCAAGTTATTTGTTACATCTTAAACATTTATACACAAGGCAACTATGGAAACTCAAGTCAAAAAACTAATTATATGCACTATCGTAAGCTAAAGAAAATTTCATTGCTGATAAGCCACTCTGGCTATTTTATGATTTCTCTAATTGAGCCTTCAATGAACTTATTCTCTGACAAACACATATTAATATGCATTGATGTCAACACGTTATTTGCCTATGAAGTGATGCAAATTTCAACTCTTGGTGTATACATCATCAATGCAAATCTATTTGAATTTAGATGTCCTCAGGTCTTAGATTCTACGATTTGGAATATTTTAAGATTACGGTCATAGAGATTTGTTTCATGATTACCAATATATGCATATCGAATCCTTATAGTCTAATGTGATCTTGAGGACTTTATCCAAATGCATTCGTAGAATATAATGTGAATAAGATGAAGATGACTGTGTTATTCATATTGGAAAGGTAAGATTATATTCGAAAGAGTTGCTTTATAGAAGCCAATCTAACTGGTTATGAGGTACTACTCTAAAAGCACATTTGATACGCTGGAATTGTCTTTCCAGGAAACTTAATCCCACTCCTTCTTTCCTATTCTATATTTGGCATCTACAAATAAAGTGAGAATCCTGATTATTTGAAAATCTATTTTCCCACTTAAGTAGGAAAAGACTATCCCACATATTATGGATGGAATCATCTTTCCCACTTAAGTGAGAAAACTTAAAATAAAATTATAAGAGAGATTCACCCATTTTGCCCTCATCTAATTTCCTTTTCTTTCTTTCTTTTTTCCTTATTGTAAAATTGAAATTTACATATTTATATTTTTTAATTCATATGTTGGAATTAACGTATTAATATTTTTTAGGATGTAGTAATTCTTAAAATTGGAACTTACATATTTATATCTTTTAATTACACAAATTATTTAAAATTATACATCCAATTTTAAACATCAAATTCATATATTTTAATTAGGAAATATAGCATTTCGTAAAATTGGAGTTCACATATTCATATCTTTTAATTATGCTAATTATTAAAAATTATATATACAATTTTAAAAATCAAATTCCTATAACACTTGAATTTTATAATTTTTTTAATTCAAACTTAATATAATTTGATATTTGAGATTGTACATATATTTCATATTATAAGTACTCATGAGAGTATATTAGTCAAAATACACACAGTTCTGTTCCTTTCTTATTTCTTGGTTTCACCTTACCAAATACAATAATAGGGAAGATCAGTCCTTTCCGATTAAGTGATAGTAACTAAACATAAAATTGAGATAAACTATTCCGGGTGGAAAGATATTTCAGAGGAAAAGTTTTTTTTTGGTAAAGGCCTTGCTCTGTACCAAACATTCCCTAACAATCTAGTACTTGCCCTAAAGCTAATTTACCATAGTCTTTAGGTACGTTTTCTCAAGAGATCTCTCAAGGACCGATTGTGCTAGGGATGTAGTCACTGGATCTATTATATTCTATTATGAGGTAACTCTTTCCACTTTAATATCACCTCTATCAATGATTGCTTGGAACTTTTCCATGTGGAACCTCTTGATAATTTTATCAGTATACGTGGATTTAGGGAGTTTTAACATCCTATTTAATCCCTCTATAGATTTGTATTCCCAATATATAGGATGTCTCTCCTAAATCCTTCATAGAGAATAGTGTAGACATTTATGCTTCAGTCCACTAACGCATATGTCCCATTCTCAATGAGGTGAATGTCATTGATATAAGGCATTAAAAACTAGATCGAACTCCTACTAGCCTTTTTATACACACACGATTCATACACATTGATTATGAAATCAAATTCTTTGGCTGTCTCATCAAAACATATGTTCTAGCTTTGGGATACTTGCTTAATTCCATAGATGGACCTTGAGAGTTCGCATTTGTTCACTTCTATTAGATATAAACCCTTCAGTTGCTCTATATAAATTTTTTTGTCAATCTCTCTATTAAGAAAAGTGGTCTTTACATCCTTTTGCCAAATTTTGTAATCATAGTAAGCGGCTATGGCAAGCATAATTCGAATAGGTTTTGGCATAGTGACTCGTTAAAAGGTTTCATCAAAGCTAATATCAAGCCTCTAAATATAAGCTTTTTGGAACTAGTATTGTCTTATAGGTTACAATCCCTCCATTAACTACAAATCTCCATTTGTAGATCCATTTGCAGTAGACGGGTACTATGTCTTTTGGTGGATCTATTAAGGTTCACACCTTGTTGGAGTATACGGAGTTGATTTTGAATTTCATGGCATCAGTTCCATGATCCAAATCTATATCTAATATAGCCTTCTTGTAGGTTTTTGGATCCAAATCCAACTCTGTTTCATGAAGAAATCTAAACCTTTTAAGTTACTTCTTGATTTGAGATGATCTTCTAGGAGAGTGTACAATTGACATTTGATTATCCTTTGCTCTATTTGTTGTTGATCACATGATCAACATTGACTTCATTAAGATCAGTTATGGAATTTCGTTTTCAACGAAGGAGGCATTCTTTGAAAAGACCACATTTTATTCCAAATGATCATAGAAATAATAAAATAAAAACTTTTTTGGGTATCCCACGAGTTTGCATAAGGTTGACCTCATATCCAACTTATCTCCCACTAGTCGCTTGACATAGGAGGGAAACCCCTATACTCTTGAATAAGAATATGAATGTGCTTTGCCAAACCATATCTCATGCGATGTCTTTGGCACCAAACTTTGTGTTAGAGTAGTGTCCTATAGCCAATTCATTTTAGCTTATAAAACTGCTATTTGATTAATACAATCTTATTTTGTTCAATACGTAAGATGGTCTTTCTTTATTATATGTTTGTAAAATTGTAACTTATCTTAATAATTCATATGGATGAGGTCCTTTAGATCATACACGGCTATGGACTTGGTCACGCATCGGATGGTGATCATGAAACAAATCTCTATGGTTTTGATCTTAAAATATTCCAATTCGTAGCATCTTTAACGCAAGGGCATCTTAGATTCAGATAGACTTGCACTAGCAATGCAAATATCCAAAAAGTTGGATAATTGCTCTATTTCATGAGCAAATGATGCAGTTGACATCGGTGCATGTTGCTAGGTGCTTGTTAGAGAACAAGTTCACTGGATGACTCTCCAAGAGAAACTCGTAAGGTTGTTGTACTGGCATTGGATAATGAGAAGTTCTCTTACGCCAGTGCATATAACTAGTCCTTTGACTTGAAAAATCATTGTGACCTTGTGGTAGGTCCTTATTCTTTTATGTGTGTGTCATATTGGGGATAGGCTATCTACACATTGAGGTTTATGAGTTCCAATAGAGGATTCGATTCCTCGTCTGATAAATGAGTACGTATCCTATATTTCTACAATGCTCAGTTCACTAAAACTTTGCACAAAGTGATGTGATCATTTGGAAAGGAGTTTCCAAATGAATCGTTAATAAAGAACAGAAACATAGCATCAGGGCTATTAGGATATGAAAAATACCTTAATCCTAGGCCTTGATCGGGAGATAGGAGTCAGAAGAATCGTATTTGCATGGAATGCGTAAGTGGAAAGGTTCACACCAAGATTAATTTCACTAATGAGCTCTATGGTCTTGTGGCTAGACATCGACCATGGAAATTGAGTTCTTTAAGAATTAATAGAAATTAGTTCTAATGAGTGATTAATTAAAGAAGTTTAATTAATCGAAGTAAATATTTGAATATTTATTTACTAATTAAATTGCAAATTATTGCGAGCCCATATCTAATTAATTGATGAACCTAATGAGTCACACACAGAAGTCTTGATGAGAACACAAAGATTTATTGAAAGTCATCTGAACGGTTTAAATGATTAAGCTTAATAGAAATTAAGTAGAAGAGAGAATTTTGACTAAAACTAAAGGGTTTTACAAAAGTCAAAATTAGGCAGTTGACTAGATTAATTTGATGAGTCAAATGAGTCTATTAATTTAATAGCTAAATTATCCAAATAATTTGAGATGTCCAATTCTAATTAAATCAAGTTGCCAATTCCATTTTGGAGGGAAATTCGAAAAGGAATCTAGAAGGACTTGAGTTGGCAATTAATCAAGGAGTTCATTAAATTGCCAATACCTACTCATGTTCTACTTGGACTACAAGTACACCAATGAGATTTTTGAGAGAATCTAATGCATGGATGGTGTGACTATCCATCTAGAATATTCTTAAGATATCTAATCTACTTGGCAAGACCGAGTGGCCTATAAATATTACATGTTGGCCGGCCATTAAGCTCTAATCACCACATTTGTGCTTTTGAATTTTCCTACAAAATGTCTCAAAATATCTCTCTCAAATCTCTATTGAAGAAGTTTCAGTTTTAGCCATCACCTTCTTCAAGTGTTCACCATAGATCGAGATGTGTGGACTATACATTAGATATCCTATACTTGGAGGATTCCTTGGTGTGTTCCTTCTAGTTGGATCAAAATTTGAGGCTATTTTTAGGTGGAATTTCTAGCCAAGCTTGAAGAGGAAGAAATCTTTTGGATGATTTAGAGCTTCCTAGATCAAGGATTGAAGATTGGAGATCAAGTGTTGAGGATTGGTGATCTAAGGCTTAGAACTTGTAGATCATGGATTAAAGAAGAAGATCAAATTTGGTGTTGATAGACTTTGATTTGGCATGAAACATAGATCTCTTCTTACTTTAATTTATTTGGTTGCATAAATTAATCCAAAGAGATGCATGTTAATCGAGTTGATTAAATTTAAATTCTACTACATTTTGTATCTCCTTCCACTTTCAAGTGGTATTTGAGCCACGATTTATGCACCTTTTGAATTATGAATTCATTGATTCATGTGATAGATTGATGAGAAACTTGATGATCTTGATTCAATTTGATGAGTTAGAGGTCATCAAGTGTTTATATGTGGCTTGATTGTTGAATTGAATCTATGTTACTAGCTTAATTTTGAATTTAGCTATGTTTTAACCATTTATAATGGATTAGATTGATCAATCGAATATGCAGATGATGTTATTTTTGGAGTTTGATTCCCTCTGGATGATCATTGATGTGTTGCTTTTTGAAAATCTAGAAATAACATTGAAAATGGCTCAAATAGTGCGAAATGAAATGGAAAATGGAAACATGCCGAAAAGTTCGCACTGAGGTGTTGTAGCGCACAGGATTGTGCGCGGACGGGCCTAATCCAGTGGTTGGGCGCTCCAGCCCTCAAACTAGGCGCTCCAGCGCCCAATATAGTTTCTGAATTTTTTCCTTTTTTCAGTTTCTTTTGGGCATCATTTTTGGTGAATTAAAGCTTATATGATCATCCCTAGGTGTTGTAAAGTATTTATAATTAATCGAACTTTCAATTTAAGTGTTATTATGTGTTGATTACTCAATTGAAGCATCATATTGTGTAGTTGTTACATATGTTAATGGCTTGATGAGTGTTTAATTTTCTTAAGTACTTTATATTATTACTTTTGTGCTTTTAATTGTTGATTGTATTATTATGATGATGATCATGAGCCTAAAATAAAATTGCTTTTATTTGATTTATTAGTTTGTAATTAGATGGAGCTTCCATCCCCTTTTTCATCCTTGTAATGAGAGTAGTTGATTGGATTAATTGCTCACCTAAATCAATTAGGTGATGCAATAATGGCTCTAGGTGTATCACTTAATTATGGCTCATGATCATCATATTATATGTGCATACTACATTTTACTTATTTATGCTTTATTTATCCTATGTTATATGTTGATGCATGTTTAGGGTCGAGAACTTAAATAATTGAATTAATTGATGAGATCTTTTAAGCATAAATCTCTCACTTAGAACGTATAAGTTTTCTCAAATATTAAGTTTTATAGATAAAATTAAAAGGATTCTTAATGAATTCATGCTTTATGCCAGTAGGTATAATCATAGGATACTACCATGCTGGCTTGTTGTCTCATGAATAGTGGACCATGCCTTCAATAGAAAGTCATGATTATGACCTTAGCATATAATGCACCTTCGAAGCAATTTGATTGTGGCGTTGTCTCATGAGCCGTGGAACATCATGATTAAATTGTTAAAATGATGATTGGTAGGTTTAACTTAATACTTGTTAACATAGATGTCTCATAAGTCATGGATTTGTGCTGAAAGTAAGGCAAAATATATTAAGGATTGTATAGAGATGCAACTGGTAAAAGTTACGTACCTTAGAATTGGTAATAGATGTCTTAGGAGCTGTGGGTCTATTATTAATGTCTTGGGACCTTAATTCTCATTAGAAAATATGATTTCCCAAATTTTCAATAAGGGTAGAGAATTTGAAGAAATAGTGGGAGGCAAACATGCTTTTAAGACCATAATCATATTTTGAAATATTAAACTAAAATAAATGCTTATATTCTTTTTTACGTATTTTTTTGGTAGATTTTTGAAAAATCAAAATGGCGAAGAATCTACTCGTAATGATTTCGAAAACTAATAAATTGATTGATCCAAACTACCAAGATTGGCTATGAACCCTCGAAATAATTCTTAATTTCGAAAGAAGGACCATGTCCTTACCAGTAGTCTGTCGGACTCTACTCTAAAGGATAATCAAAAGATATGCGATACAACCACATAATGGGTTGAAGATGATCTTCAAGCCCGATGTCCATGATGGCATCCATGTCCAACAAATTTTAAAAGCAACATGAACATATGAAGCATGCTTCAAATATCTATTTGCACCATACAAATTGTATAAAGTGCAAGCTAGATATGAGCATTACGATGCTTCAAAAGAACTTTTTAGGGCGAGAGTGATTGAGGGGTCAAGTGTCCATGAGCATAGTCTCAAAATGATTGTTTTGATTGAAAAACTTTTTAATATGAACGTGATCATGGAAAATGAACTTTTATGTGGATTTGATCCTCCAATTTCTCCCTAGTTCTTTTGATCAATTCATTATAAACTTCAATATGCGTAAGATTGAAGTGATGATTAATAAATTGATAAAAATATTAGTCACAATATAAAGGATAAGCCTTTCATGATTGCTTTCACCTCTAAGATCCAAAAGGGTGCTAAAAAGGGGTCGAAAAAAAATTCTTCTTCAAAAAGAAAGCAACCGATAAAGGCACAAGGTGGAGTCAAGAAGAAAGCAAAGGTTGATCCCAATTGATCCCAATTGTAAATGCTTCTATTATGGTGAGCTAGGCCATTAAAAACACAATTGCAAGACCCTAATATATGCTATAGGGAGCATAATACATGCTATGCTATGTACGAGATCGGATGTCGCACACGCTCTAAGTGTTACAAGCCGCGACCAATCCAACCTTAGTGAAAGTCACTGGAATGCTGTTAAAACAATTCTAAAGCACTTGAGAAGAACTAAAGAATTGTTTTTGGTTTACGGCTGAAACTTGAAAGGTTTTCAAATTCTAGTTTTCAATCTAAAGTAGATGACTATAAATTCACATCTGAGCTGGTGTTTTGCCCAGTGGCGGCGCAATGAATTGGAAAAGTTCCAAGCAAGATACCACTACCGGCTTAATCACTGACGCAGAGTATATTGTTGCATTAGATGTTGCAAATGGCAGTGCTTGGATTAAAAACTTCATCTAAGAATTGGATGTGGTTCGCAGTATTACCAACCTAATTGTTGTCTTCTGTGACAATAACGAAGCCATTGCTTAGGCAAAAAAACCAAGATCTCATCAACCATCCAAGCACATAATGAGACATTATTATTTGATCCAGGAGATCATTGATAGAGGTGACATAAAAGTGGAACATGCTACTTTAGAAAAGAACATAGCAGATCCACTAACTAAACCCCTAATACAAAAGGCCTTTGAGAGACATCTTGAAAAGACGGGCCTAAAGACTATGGAAAATTAGCTTTAGGACAAGCGGGAGATTGTTAGAGTATTTGCCTCACAACTAATTGATTTTAGCTTGTAAAACTATTCTTTGATTAATACAATCTTACTTTGTGTCATATGCAAGATGGTGTTCCTTCATTATAGGTTTATAAAATTGTGACTTATCTTAACAATTCATATGGATGAAGTCCTTTAGATCACACATGGTTATGGGACTCGGTCATGCATCGGAGTGATTGTGAAACAAGTCCCTACGGTCTCAATCTTAAAATATTCCAAGTCATAGAATCTTTAACACAAGTGCATCTTGGATTAGAATAGACTTGCACAAACATTGCATATATCTAAAGAGTTGGATAATTGCTCCATTTCTTGAGCAAGTGATGTACTTGACATTGGTGAGCAAACAATTTAGATGATTAAGCTTAATAGAGTTAAGTAGAAGAGAGAATTTTGACTAAAGTTAGAATTGGGCAATTGGCCATATTAATTTGAAGAGTTATATTAGTTTATTAGTTTAATAGTTAAATTATCCAATTAATTTGAGGTGTCAAATTCTAATTGAGTCAAGTTGCCAATTTAATTTTGGAGAGAAATTCGAAAAGAAATCTAGAAAGATTTGAGTTGGCAATTAATCAAGGAATTAATTAAATTGCTCATGCCAACTCATATCTTACTTGGACTCCAAGTAGACCAATAAGATTTTTGAGAGAATCTAATGCATGGATAGTGTGATCATCCATCTAGAATATTCTCAATTTATCTAGTCCACTTGGCAAGACCAAGTGGCCTATAAATATTATATGTTCTTTGGCCATTAAGCTCTAATCACCACATTTGTGCTTTTGAATTTTTCCCCTAAAATCTATTAAAATATCTCCTCTCTTCTCTCTCTCAAATCTCCATTGAAAGAGTTCGAGTTTTAGTTATAAATCTTCTTCAAGTGTTCACCATAAATCAAGGTGTGTGGACTATACATTGAAATCATACACTTGGAGGATTCCTTGATGTGATCATTTCTTTGGATCAAAATTTGGGGTTGTTTATAGTGGAATTTTCGGCCAAGCTTAAAGGAGAAGAAATCCTTTGGAGGATTTAGAGCTTTCTAAATCAAGGATTGAAGATTGGAGATCAAGTGTTGATGATTGGTGATCTAAGGATTGGAGCTTGTGGATCAAGAATTGAAGAAGAAGATCAAGCTTAGTGTTGATAGACTTTAATTTGAAATCAAAGATAGATCTCCTCTTCCTTTAATTCATTTGGTTGCATAAATTGATCCAAGGAGATGCATGTTAATCAAGTTGATTAAATTTAAATTATGCTGTGTTTATGATTTTTGAAATCTACTTATATCTCCTTTCACTTTCACTTTCAGGGCACTGTATTTAGTAACTTCGTAGCCATTTTTGTTGTGGTACCCCATTAGAAAATGGGAAAATCGGTAAAGCTTATCATTGAGCATACCACATATAATAAGATACGATGTCTCCTTTTGGCAACTCCGTTATACTGGTGTGTGCCACGAGGAGTCCACTAGGAGAGAATTTCATTCTCTTTGAGATAATTCAAAAATTTGGTACTTAAATACTCGCCACCTTGATCAAATCAAAGGGTTTTAATACTAGGCCCCAGTTGTTTTCCTACTTCATCCCTCTACTCTTTGAACCTTTCAAAAGCTTTGAATTTGTCCTTTATAAAATAAACATATTCAAAGCGCGTATAATCATCGGTAAATGTAATGAAATAGGAATATCCTCTGCTCACAGTAACTTTTAGTGGTCCACAAACGTCCGTGTGGATCAAATCTAAAGGACTTCTGGTGTGCGTAACTTACAAATAGGGTTTTACTCATTTTTCTCTTTAAACAAGATTTACAAGTAGAATCCTTTATTCCACTGACATTTAGTGCGCTGGCGGCAACGAACTTATTTCTCCTATTTTTGAAAAAATGACCTAACCTTCCATCCCATAAATAAGCTTCATCAAGATTATCTCATCTTCTTTTGTTACTTTGTTAAATATGCACTCGTGAAGGTTAAGGTACTAGTTCATATAATTTATTATTTAATATACCATTTGCAATCAAGGGACTATTTTTCATTGCAAACAACTTCCCATTGTCAATAGAAAAACCATATCTTTCCATATCCGCAAGGAGATAGAAATAATATTCTTTGTTGAATTTGACACATAGTAACATGGATCTAATAAAATAGTAGATTAGCTAAATCTAATTTTATTATGCCTATGGCTTCGGCTTCAATAATTAACCCATTGTCTAGGCAGAGAACAAGTTCCTCTTTATTTAGCTTTCTTCTTCTTCCATCCCTTACAATGTATTGCAAAGATAAGAACCACATACAATATCAAATACCCATGAGGAAGAATTGATTGAAAGTGAAGATTACACTAAATTAAATAAAAAACACAGTGAAAATAAACATTTATCAACATGAATCAATGGCTAAACCTTCAAAGAATTCTCATATGAATAAAGAATTCAGATTAAAAAAGAGAAAACCAACCTTGATATATAGAATAACAAGCTTGGCCGAACACACTTTGATCTCAAATTGATCAACTCCTTGATCTACCCCAAGCATGATGATCCAATCAAAGATTTGATTAAACCTTCAATTCCTCTTCAAAACTTCAAAAACTGAAGCTAAAATTGCTTGGACCGCATAATTTGATGTTCCAAACCTCAAACTGCTGTGAGCTTTTTCAATGTATGATCAACTTTTGATCTTCTAAACCAAGCTTCTCACTTCTAATATTGATCCACTCTTTCTCTTTAAATTATCCCCCTAGATCTTTGGTTAGCAAGAAGATCCAAGTATGAATCTATGGAGAGAACTGAGGAGACGAAGAGAGAAATTAGAGGGATAATTTCAGCTACAATTTTAATCCAAAAGGGAGAGGTGGTCAAATTGTTTAGGGGTAGTATTTAAAATGTGATCCTTGCCAATTTGGATACTTAGTTGGCAAGGTGATTTTGAAGGGAAGAATTTCTTCCCTTCAAATGTCTTGGCCTAGTTGGTATCCAAGTTGGATAATCTATATGGTATTTTAATTAATAATTAATTAAAGTGCTATACAGATTTCAATTAACTTTAGATATCTATTATAATTTCCCTCCTAATTTAAATTGTTTTCTTGAATCAATTAATTCAACTATTAAAATTAATTGAGTTAAATTAATCATTAATTTAATTGGCATAATTTGGCGCTTGAACTTAAACTATTCAAGAGGACCAATATTGACTTCAGTTAAACATTGACTTTTAGTCAAATTCTCTCTTCTTTTACCTAAATCTAATTTAGATATTTTTTCTTTAGTTTAATTAGAAAATCTCCATTAATTCATACCATGACTAAATCGAGGAAGATGTCTGATCTATAGGTTCATCAATTAATCAGACATGGGCTCATAACTTTTACGATTCACGATTAATTAAATAATTCAATTAATTACTTATAAAATTAATCTCTATTAATTTTAGAGTACCTAATCTACATAATTGATGTCTAACCATAAGCCTATGGAGCCCAATTTATGGGTGAATTAATTGTGACGTAAACCTTATCTACTTACACATGCTCTGCAAATACAGTCCCTCCATTTTCCATCTCCCAATTGTGGCCTAAAGTTAAGATATTTTTGGCTTCTCTAATAGTTCAATAACTACGTATCTATTCTTAATAATTGATTCGTTTGTGTCCTCGACTTTGGAAACTTTTGTCCAAACCGACACACCACCTTGCGCAAGGATTTTCTTGAATCGAATCATTATAAAAAATACAGGAGATATTGTCGTTCATCAAGATGCGGAAACGATCATTTCTTGTAACTTACAAATCTCTATGCATAGATAGCTTCTAGCCAACATGCACCTCATGTGATCCGCTAATAAGTAATCGAGACGTACATCAAAGAACAAGGCAATATTAGATTGACGATCTAAACCTTTGGAAATCCCTGACTTTTGGATAGTTCGGACAAGCCCTGGAGGTAGGGTTCTGAAGGGCTACTCTAAAGCATGTAGGTCGACTGTGCTTTACCATTTATCCGATTTTACTTGAAGGAGTTTGGATGGATAAGGATTTTATATGATATGCGTTGGAGTTATAAGGGTGACAGACCCATCAAACTGCTTGATTCAACCTTACGACTTGAATGTGATGATTGATCTATGTTATCTATTTGATTATGACCATTTTGATTGATTCTGAATTGTTTAATGAATCACATTCTCATCTTGTTATTGATATGCTCTTCGTTTGAACTTTTCTATTCCTGATTCTATGCCATAAGTTTTACTTGCTCAGTAGACTCATGATTTCATAGATATCAAGCAGGTTCTTAGACCGTGGATTAAGTGACTGAAGCTCCATGTTAATATGTGGCTTTTCCTTTTGGAATTTATATATATAAGCTTGTATTTTGGCATGTTGAACATTTAGACTTATTATAACGCCCCGGATTTCAGGGCTCTTCGTCCCAAGATCCGAGGTGCTACTCGCAGATGGATAATCATTCCAAAAACCAAACAGAAACAAGCAAAATGCATTCATACTAAATCCCAATAGGAAAATACCATCACAAGCCATTAAAATTCTAAAATACAATCTCATAACTTAATGTTCCAAATTTACAAGTTGGAATTTCCATAATTCATTACAAAATCTAAATTACGAGCTAAACGTATCCATGGTTCAAACAGTCACATAACTAAACCAAAATATCACATTCATATATCCTCACTATTACAAGTTAACAATCTATACAATCTTAACGAGTCTTAAATCAAAAGGTACATGCTTATATACATCAATTCCCAAGGGAACGTCACATACTAATATGGGATTTCAGTTCCTGAATCCACGGTCTGTGAACCTACATGATATTATGGAATCATGAGTCCACCGACCCAGTAAAACTTATGGCATGACAAGAGAAACGAGAAAGAGGATAGAAGCAAGGGAGTTCCAAACAATGTGCATAACAACAACGGGACAAGAATGTGATTTCAATAAACAGTACAGAACATTCAGGATAAACAGATCGAATCAATAACAAGTATCACATTCAAGTCATAACACAGAAGCAAGTGTTTGGTAGGTCTATCACCCTTATATCTTCAATATAGTCATATAAAAATCTTTATCCCTCCAACTCTCGAAAGAGCAACAGTCAGTAAAGCACCATCGTGCTTCAGAATAATCCCTCGGAGCCCTACCTCCAGGGTCGTTCGGATTATTCCACAGGTGAGGATTCATACAAGCTCATATTGACAACCCGGTGTTGCCCAATCTGATACTCATATAAATTCCTCGGTCCCAACAGACAGTCAGAACAGTAGGCTAAGAACAATCAGAGCAATTCAAGTGCACCAAAATTATGAAGCTAATGGCACTTGTGATTGACTAATGACAAATATATGATCAAATCGAAAGCTTAGTCAATCATTCAATTCAAACAAACGAGTATTGGACTAGGAACAAGAGGATTCTTCATTTTGAAAACTCATATTATGTTAAGAAGATTGGATATGGACTTTACAAGACATAAAATAGGGTTTGAAAACATGAAAACCCAAGTTGGAACCGAAACTGGGCGCTTGGGTGCTGAAACGAGCGCTCGAGTGCCCAAAACAAGATTTTTGAGCCAAAAGTGGGCGCTGGGGCACCGGTGAAAAGTAAAATCTGCGCTTGAGCGCCCATTTGTGCGCTTGAGCA
>JACFYI010003355.1:1029600-1040417 GCA_014898755.1 Handroanthus guayacan | reverse complement strand
TGCTAGGGCCCCCATTCTAGAAGCCAAATTTATTTTATTCTAACTCTATTTTGCTAACTTGAGCCTATATTTCACCTCTTTAACTTATTTTAAAACTCCAAAATGATTTTCTTAAGTTCGAGATTCAATCGAATCGATTATTGAACTTGTTATTTGTTTGTATCTATTTACCAATTAATTCAAATTTCTTGAAAATGTTCATATTCTACTCCAACAAGATGTCCTAAATTTGAAAATTGTCTTATGTCCAAATTCCAAATTGAATCAAATTGGTTTGAGTATATTGAATGTCTGTGTCCGATAATCATTGAAATTACATACCATTTGAATCGGATAACTGTTACTATTTTTTTGAACTTACTAAATGACTATACTGTTCTCTCAAACCTACTGAATGACTGTACTATTGGGCCTTGGGATGACTTTAGGAGGCACGACCCCTGAAGGATTTCCTACTGTTGGATAGTTCTGAGGAATACTTGGAGGTAGATTTTCCAATGACTATTCTTAGGCACGTGGTCGACCGCGCTTCAATAACTGTCAGATTGGCTCCCCTCCGAGAGGCCACTCAGAGGGAATTTGGAGGGAAAAGGTAACTGTACTGTACTGTTACTGTTTACGGGGAGCGATAAGGGTGATAGACCCACCAAATACTCATTCAACCTTACTAATTCATTGTACAAATTACTGAATGTATTGTTTGACTGTTTACTTGATTGTTGAATTCCTGAACTTACTGATTGATTCGTTACTGTTCACAGGAACTATGAAACTTACTACTTGGTTCTTCTTATGGTCCATCTATTCCTTGTTTAACCTTACCGCCTTGAAGTCATAATTTTTACTAAGTGAGTGGACTTATGCCTTAATTTTATCATATGTAGGCAATTGAATATGATAGGGATATCTGCCAGGACCCGGAGATTATAGACTCCCATTCTGGAATGATTGTACGAATGTAAATAAGTTTTGTACTAGAACTTATGGTTCCCTATCAATGGGTTTGGAATGTACTAATGATATGAAACAATGTACCGAATTTATTAATGTTACGAATCACTTGAGCTTGTAGTTAATTCAATCCTATCCACAAGTGACATGCCCAACCTAGGGACGGATCTTCTAAGACTCGGGGGCATTACACTCTCCTATTCCAAGCACTTGAGTGGTGTGAGAATCACCAAGTATGATGTTTTGCGCTCATCAAAAGGAGTATACACTTTGAACCAATTTTTGTCATAGGAAACATGATGGTACGCACCAGAATCTGCCTACCAACCATAAACACTTTTAATTATATTTATGTCTGTTATCATTGCCACAAGTGGCTCCTCGATTACATTAGCTTGCAGAGCAGGCCCACGTTTTTTATATCTACAAAATCGAGCAATATGCTCACTCTTGCCACAGATATAACATACTCTAGAATTTTGATGTTGATGATGTTGTGCTTGGTTATTATTTCCACCATTTTTCTTGAAATTCTTCTTTTTCGGCTTCAAAAAGGCATTTTTGTTAAATTAGGAGTATCATTATTTGAAAAAATTAAATTTACCTTTGTCGTGATAGTTTCCGATGTGCTCTCAACTGGTTGTATCAGTGCATTTTGACCCCTGCTTCCTCTTTCATCCGAATTCACATTATCAAGGTTTCAAGAGGTGTTTCCTTTCGTTTGTAGAGCATATTTTTCTGAAATTCCTTCCATGGAGGTAGAAGTTTATCAATTATGCCACAAACAATAAGATTATCTCCAATTTTTATATCTTCCGACCTAAGCTCTCCAACAATTATATGAAATCTTGAGCTTGATCCACTACTGATTTGTTGTCCACCATTTGGAATTGAAAAATTTGCTAGTCGCATATTTTTTCGCTCTTGCCTTCTCAGTATCATACTTACTCTACAATGCTTTTCAGATTTTCTTTGCAGTAGAGTCAGTTCAATTACAATAATCATAAAAGTTATCATAGAAGTAATTAAGTAGATAATACCGACACTTGAAGGCATCATCATTATACTTTTCCACAGTCTCAAAGTGGGCTGCATATTCTTTACTATTCATATTGGTATCATCTATCTTGTTTGGATTCTTTTCAGTGAGAACATATGAAACATTGAAAAGGCTAAGGTAAAATAATATCTTACCCTTCCACCTCTTGAAGAGGGTACCATTGAAACGGAATGGTTTGTTGAGATCTCATACGTTGACATCCGCTGGTTTTTCAACTATCACCATTGAATCTTCTCAAAATTATTGATGAAAGTAAAAATATAGTTGAAGAATTACAAAAAAAATTCAGGTTGGGTGCCGATATCTTGTTCTCTTTAAGGAGATTCAAGGTCACTGCAGTAAAGAATTCTCACTGGTCCAATAATAATACTCTTGACTTGTCTCCTCTAAGATACAACAGCCCAACAACATCGCATGTGTAACACCACGAGATTTCCTTAATTAAAATTTCAAATTTTGCCGAGTTTCACAAATTAATATGATTTTAATAAAACGAAGAACATTTTAATCCCAAAAACAAGTTCCACACATTCGAAATATTTCTCTCGTCAAAAACTCGATTTCTTTACGATATGTCAGCCCAAATACAATTCTTTAAGCCCAAGAATTGGCCCAAATAAAGCCCTATTTCAGCCCATATTTTGACCCATTCTTTAAACATTTCAAAAAAAAAAAAAAAAAAAAAAAAAAAAAAAAGAAGAAGAAGAAAATCAGATTTTGCAGATTTCAGCATGGCTCTATCGTTTTGCTTCAAGCAAGCATGGTGTTTTGTAGGATTGGACTTCATAATTTAATTGAAAATTTCCACACCAAGTATTATCTAACACTTACAATTATAAATGATGGATAGAGGCAATTTGTAGTCTTTGGCACTCAAAGTTTTTGCTGAAAAACCATCTTCATTTTCATTCTCTCTACTCATCTCTCGGCAGCCATTGCACACACCCACATAGAGACTTTATTTTAAGAAACAAGAAGAGATTTAAAAGGGAAGTTAAGGGTGTTCTCTCAACCACTTGTTAAGTTAACTCTTAGCTATTTCTTTATGATATGTTAAGTATGATCTAAAGTTTGGTTTAGAATTTACGATTTGTGTCTAGATGGTTGATCGTAACTCGGAGAGCTTGGAAGTATTTACGGATTAAGCTTGAACAAGTAAGATTTATGGCATTTTGAACCTCCGTATAAGCATATAACTTGTTTTATGTCTCGTTATTGTTCCTATGCTGAGTTGTATGCGTTGTGAGCATGTTGGTTTCATTATTTGATGTGAACTTATTTTTATTCATCTATACTCGTTTTACCATTTACACATGCTCAAATTTTTGAATGATTGTCCCAAAGCTTTCCTTATTTATATGATATCTCATTCTATGCTTCGGAATATTAATAAATCATGGACATTGGAGTAATGGGGAGTTTTGACACCAAAAATAAAGAAGTAAAACGAACAAAAATGGCCTCGGAAGGCAGACTGCCTTTTTTGCCGTAAACCAATGAGGTTTCTGCCTTACTTCAACTTTCCAACCTTGAAAACTCGAATTTCCCTCATCTAAATAACTCATATAATATACCATTAAAAATCTCTTTGAGTGTAGATACCTTTAGAATCAAGAATTACGAAAAACAAAGAAGTAAAATGAACAAAAATGGCCTCGAAAAGCAGACTACCCTTTTTGCCGTAAATCAGTAAGGTTTCTGCATTACTTCAACTTTCCAACCTTGAAAACTTGACTTCTCCTCATCCAAATGGCTCATATAATATATCGTTGGAAATCTCTTTAAGTGTAGATAACATTATAATTTAAATTCACTCAAAATCATGGAAAAATATGGCCAAAAATATCCCTAGAATCCGACCTGCCAGATTTTCGTGAAACAATAATGAGCTTTACAACAACTTTCACTTTCCAAAATTTAAAAATAAAACTTTCTCTTATCAAATTTACCCGAAAAATATACCATTAAAAAGCTTATAGAGTCTAGTTCTTTATGGAGCTAAAATACGGATTTTAACTCATTAAGATGAATTTTCAAAGCAATCGAAAAGTGGACTACTACTAGAAAATGTTGATTTTGAGCTATTTTGATATTTTTTTCTCTAAATGAAATATCTTTAAATTTAAACTCCATATCTTTTAATAAAAAATTATTTTTATGATCCGAATGAGGTTTTTAACCAATGTTCAAATAAAATAAATTTCGAAATTTACATTTATTCCAAAGGATTCTTTCGTATTTTACCTCTTTAATAAGATGAAGATTTCAAATGAAAACTCCTGTGGTTCATAGTCCAATTCCGATTTGTTTGATTGATATGATTGGCCTAATTTCTGAACCGTTTATTTAATGCTATTGCTCAATTGAATACTGTGACGTAATAGCTCACTGATATGCCCGATATGATTGATTGTTCCTAAACCTGTTTGAATGAATATTGTTGGGCCTTGAGTGTTTTTAGGGATATCTGATACGGATAATATCAGATTGACTATTAGGACCCTCGAGAATCCCTTACTGTTGGGTAGATTGGATAAGCCCTGGAGTTAGGGTTCTGAGAGGCTACCTTAAATCACGTGGATAGGCGACAGTGCTTTTACTGTACTGGCTCTTTCGAGGGTATTGGAGGGATAAGGATGAATCTATTTAAAGATATAAGGGTGATAGATCCACCAAAACTGCTTGATTCAACCTTAAATGACTTGAATGTGATTACTGTTTACTGTTATCGATTTGATTTCACTATCCTAACTGTACTGTACTGCTTTACTGAATCGTACCCTTCTATTCCTATTTTTCTGCCATAAGTTTTACTAGGTCAGTGGATTCATGATTTCATAATATCATGTAGGTTCCTAGACCGAAAATTTGAATTGACTGG
Source organism: Handroanthus guayacan (assembly GCA_014898755.1). Taxonomy (NCBI): domain Eukaryota; kingdom Viridiplantae; phylum Streptophyta; class Magnoliopsida; order Lamiales; family Bignoniaceae; genus Handroanthus; species Handroanthus guayacan. The sequence goes on along the minus strand of JACFYI010003355.1, from coordinate 1,035,525 downwards.
AGTGTGCTTTGACTGTGGAACTCACTTTTGGGATAATGTTTATGTTTAGGCCTGCAATACTAATGATTGTACGGATTAGAACTGATAGAATTTTGGATGGCCTATTTTGTCTAGTTAGAATGAATTGTATTTTGGATTTATTGACTTGTAAAGATATTATGATGCTATGGCATGTACGGTTTTATGTTTTAGTTCCTGTTTTGGTTTTATTAGCTCCTGTGATGGTTTTAGAATATTTTTCGACCACAAGTAATGTCCCAGATCACGAGGCGGAATGCTATCGTGACCCGGGGCGTTACAGCATGACTCAACAAACGTTGGTCTAGATATTGAGTTCAAAGTTTCATCAAAAGAACACCCTTCTTCAACTAGAAAACTCTCTTTTATATGTGTATACGTTGTATGTATTTTGCAAGTAATTTGCAAGTTGGAAATGACCCCTATTTATAAGTGTTGAAAGACTTTCATAAAATAAATAAAAAATAGTGGGAATAAATATCATAAATGTATGGAGTAATGGAGTAATAATGTGAAAGTAATTTGAGAATATGAAAGAATGTAATAATGTATGAAATAATGTTGACACATAATGGTGTAATAAATAGGCATGTAATGGGGTAATGAGCATAAAAAAGAATTAAGTAAAATATAAATGGTATTTTATCCACTAACCCGATCACGTTTTTACATTAATTTGATGTAATAAGTTGGGCAATGAAAAAATGCAATTTTAATATTAAAATGCCCAACACCTTTTTTCCAAAATTTCTGCGCCATTGATCCAAGCATATTATTTTCACAAGAAACCAATATATACTAAAACAAAAAAAATGAATTGAAGACACATTGGAACAGAAAATAAAAATAGAAACATAACCAAACAGTCCATAGCTTCCAAAAGAGCAGCTGAAAATTTAAAAATAATAATAATAAATAAGGAAAAAAAAAGATACTAGATTTAAAGTATTTAACTTAAAAAAATTTGTTTCTAATTCTAGAAGTACTATACTAAAACTATATCACTTGGAAATTAATAGACTCAAATGCTGGCTTTTCAAGAAGTGTTGAGATTGAAAAATGATATTACATTCAAACTATATATCACCTAAAATTAGTAAAATATAATTGTGCTCTTTGACTATTAAGTAATAATTAGTTAAGAATTAAATTAAAAATATAAAAAAGTTTTTAAAAAATTATGAAATAGTTATACTGTTTTTTTTCTTTTTCAGTATTTATACTTTTATAATAAAAAAATAGAGACGTGACTCAAATTGGTTTCCTAAATTTGGAATATTAGCTCAAATATTTATTTATCTTTTAAGTTATGTTTATTGACTATAGTGCTTGATAGGAAAAATAACAATTTCCGTCCTTTAATTATATCATTTTTCACTTTTAGTTCTATATGTATTCAGTTAACAATTTTAGTCTTGTAACTTACACCAATTTTCATTATTCGTCCTTTTTTTGCTTACGCTTAAACTTTTTGCGATCAAAATCTGATGTGGTTAACTGGAAAGGTGCCTGTTTGCTGATGTGTTAGTTTGAAATGGGCGTACCACGTTAGATTTTGGCACCAAAAAGTTCACTGATGGCAGAAAAAAGGGCAAAAAATGAAAATTAGTGTAAGTTACAGGATTAAAATTATTAATTAAATATATATAGGACTAAAAGTGAACAATAATATAATTGAAGGTTGACAATTGTTATTTTCCCGTACTTAATACCTGAGATCTTTCGTAGTATGTTCCTCTCTAACAACCTACATTAATTTTAACATGGAATTTAGGAAATCAGTACGAGTTCAACGATGAGAAAAACATAGAGCAAAACTAGATTTTGGCTTGTGATGGTATAATTAATATTCAGGAACTTAAACTTTAAATTTCAAATAATTATAACTATGTTTTTGTTGTGCATCTCGCGATCATAATTATTCTATTTAAAAAGATAAAGGGGTTGTTTGGTCGTATTTTTATTTTTAGTTTTCACTAATTTCAAATTGTGGAAAAGTAGTTACTGATTTTTATGTGAAAACAAAAATATATTTAGATAATTTATTGAAAATATTGAATAGAGTAGGTATACGGATGAGAAGTTATCGAATTTATAATTTTCATGCATTAAAAGACGTGCTTTTTTTTAATTGTTTTTGCTATATATTAGTTACTGTATGTCACATTAAATTTGGATTTGATTGATATGATATGGAAGAACAAAATAATAGTAAAAATCAGTAAAAATAAAAATGAATGACATTTCTAATGATAAAATAGATAAACAAATAATTTTGAATTTTTTTTAAATAGTGAAAAATGTGAAAATTAGAAACACCAACAAATGGGCTTAAAGTTTTTTTTTGATAAATAAATGGGCTCAAAGTTTAAAGACCTTCTAAAGACAAACACAAGACGCCTTCCACTAGCCCAACTGCTAAACAAATGGAGGTGGCTGCCCTTGTTTTTATTTTCATTACGTATGCATGACATGCTCCATTGACTTTTCAATGTCGCGTATATCGTACACTTAAGGTTGTCCCACGAAATATTTGAATTCGGAGTTAGGACATGCGGATGCAGTTGTTAATGCTTCCATATGAATCACATTATATATGGCATAAGATCCGTTATGTGCCGTATCATGATATATGAATATGATGTCCAATATCAGTTTTCCCCTGTTATAAAATAGGCCTGTCAAAAAAATTTAAATGTCCATTCGACTATCCGCATCTGTATTCTGAACTAGAGAATATTATCCGTATTCGAAAATATTCGAGTATGTTTGTATTCATTGCTGAAAATTTCGGATATGAATATAGTATTATCGCATCCAAAATACTCGTATTCGAAAGTTATCCGCATTTGATGCAAAATTTTAGATATAATTATTTATATAAATAAAATAATATATAGGCATTAAATTATATATAAAAACAATATCTAAAAATTAGCGATATATATTAAAACTTCAGTATATGATGAAATATTTGAAATAATTTTAATCATGAATTAGCGATATAATATTTCGGATAATGAATGAAGATTGCGAATAATAGATATAACGATATCTTGATATTATATATGTATCATAACTATTAAAGCGGATACTAGATATGTGAATATCCGATCGTTATACTACAGATGCAGATGCGGACATTTATTTTTAGCATTCGATAAAATTCAAATCCGAATATCCGCATCTAAATAAAAACTAGATGTGGATACAAATGTACTAATATATATCGACATCTGAATATCCAAATTAACAGGCCTATTACAAAATAAAACCTTTCGAAGAAAAGATGCTGATTTGGCACTCTTTATTTTCCGCACTTTATGTCTCATATATATATTTGAAATAGAAATATCTTATTTATTCGAGACTTTATTTTCATTTCTTTAAGGACAAAATTGTTCCCTCTAATTAAACACATTTTTAAACATATTGATTTATTTATTTACTTTAAAAAAGAAAAAAATAAAATCATATAAAGTGATATTTTTTAAGCTACATGCAAATCCAAACAAATTCCTAAAATAAGAAAAGTACTAAAACCAATTATTACTATTTTTCTCATTTCCCTTAATAAATAAACTAAGCCTCCAATTTTTTTTTTTTTCTTTTTCACCAAAAACCAAATTTTCTTTATAATCACATTTTGACAACATAAATATCTGCACAAAAATAATATAAGTGAGGGCAGCTTAAAAAAAAAAAGAAAAAAATAATTTAGACATATTTCCTTTTGCTTATTAGATAGAATTTCCAAAATAAATAAATAAATCTGCTAGAAACAAAAACTTTCCTTGAAGAGCCATGGCCTTATTGATAATATTTTCTGCAGATGCTCATGTTGTCGAAATGGGATAGTAAAGAAAATTTTGGTTTTTTGCGGGGGAAAAAAAAAAAAGAAATTTAGAGGCTTAGTTTAATTTATTAACGGAAAAGAGAAAAATAGTAGGAATAGGTTTTAGAGATTTTCATGTCTTAGAAATTTGTTTGGATTTGTGTATAGCTTTAGAAATATAACTTCATATGTTTATAGTTTTTCTTCTTCTTATTCTTCTTCTTTTTTTTTAAAAAAAAAAAATAAACTAATATATTTAAGAGTGTGTTTGATAAGAGAGGAGCAATTTTGTCCTTAAAGAAATGAAAAATAAAGCCTAGGGTAAATAAGGGCATTTCAGCCAGTTGGAATAAAATTAAAAATGTGGGGGAATGGATGCAAAACGTGAAGAGTCGAGTGCCAAAATTAGCACCCTGAAGAAAATTGTTGCAATAAAAATGAACCTTTGACCTAACTTATCATAGAAGCTAAATCAAAAAGTGAAAATTATTAAAGACTATGTACAAGAAGATCATTAGATATATATCTTTAGCCGATGTCAAACTCCAACACACACCCTACATGTTTAGAGCTGGATATCTGGATTGTAGATCAACATGCGTAATAATAGGTAGCCTATGAGGGATGAACTTGACTCTGATATTATGTTGAATATGGACCTTCGACTGAACTCACTCGAGAAGCTAGCTCAGTGAGCATTAACCATACGCTTGATGGATAAAGATTCTAACAAATATCGAAGAAGGAAAGTTTTATTTCCAAAGTAGAATGCATACATAGGGCGCAGCATATTTACACGGAAGATCGTAATCTTGCACATAATTGGTTCTCTTAAGACTCCCTCAAGGATATTTTACGTTTCTCATGTGGCTAATTTGGAATCTGAAGAGAGATTTCTACAATATATAGATGGCATCGCATTACATTTCTGAATCCCCATATGTTTATGACAAACTTGTTATATTTGGGGAATACATATTATTGATTCATTGAAGTTTCAGAGCTTCGATTTGCCTTCCCATGAGCGATAAGACAGTCCCACAAATATGTCTTGAAGAAAGGCCTGCAGCTTCAATCTGATCTTGTGGTGCTCCATGTTCTATGTATCTATCCGGGAGCACCATTGATCTCAACTGCAAATTCATTTCACTCATTATGTTAATTAAGAATGCCAAATACATAAATTCGTAGATGAATTAATTGCAATTATGTTTAACATGTCATACACACGAGTACCTTAAGTGGTCCATCCAGAATACCATTTAGGCTTAGGAAGTGAGCGACATGTGATCCGAAGCCTCCAACTGAGCCTTCCTCGACGGTGATCAATATCTGGTGCTCTTTGGCTAGTCTTCTGATGAGATCAGTATCCAATGGCTTGCAGAATCTTGCATCGGCTACTGTTGCCGATATGTTGTGGGACTTAAGCATTTTAGCAGCTCCCAAACATTCCTGCACTATTGCACCGAATCCCAGGATTGCCACTCTGGTGCCTTCTATCAGTACTCTTCCCTTCCCAATCTGATACAATACTCAAATTATTAATTTTTCGAAACTTTAATTGCATTTCACAGGTATTGATTGTGGTGTATATATATATTGTACTTACTTCCAGTGGTGTCCCTTTGTTATTTGGGGGAAGAGCTGCTCCTATGCCGTTGCCTCTGGGAAATCTGAAGCAGCTAGGCCGATCGTCTATGGCTGCAGCAGTTGCAACCATGTGCATTAGCTCTGCTTCGTCCGATGGTGCCATGACCACCATGTTAGGCAAGCAGGCCATGTAGGCCACATCAAATGCTCCACAATGAGTTGGACCATCTGCACCCACTAAACCAGCTCTATCCATTGCAAACCGAACCGGTAACTTTTGAAGGTCCACATCATGTACTACCTTCATATATATAGCAAGCATTTATTACTTCAACTGTTTATTATATCGAATAATCTCTTGTGATAAGAATTTTTCATAGAAAAAGTTTTCCAATAAAGGTTTTCGGTTGGAAATATCAAGAATAAGGAATTTGGAGGAGATAAGAGTAATTCAATTCTTTCTTTTTTTTTTTTTTTTTTTT
>JACFYI010003355.1:985190-1006410 GCA_014898755.1 Handroanthus guayacan | reverse complement strand
GTTCACATAACCCCCGCTAATATACATTTTTCTTGTAGTGATTGAATCCAAACACACACAAAATAATGTTATTCTCGGATGCCACTATCTCAACAATGCATCCAACTTGTATGGCTTCAAAATCTATCTTTTTCTCATCAAAACGAGCCATATTATATACCGTTAGAAGCCTAAACGAGTGTAGATGGCTCTAGAATCAAGAATCAAGAATTACTAAAAAATATGGAGGAAAATGTCCGAAAATGGCAATAGAATATGTCCTGCCAAGGTTACCGAGGAACAGTGGTAGTGGTGGGAAGGATGTTTGAAGAGTTTTAAACGAGGATCCGACCGTTAGGTTGTTGATTGAAACCTACCATTGGAAAGATCATCGAGTTAAGATATTTATAGAAACAAGAAACTTAAAAATTATGTGGATTGGTGCCAATTAGTGACTCCATGGATGTTAAGGTGTGTTAACTGAGTTTTCTTCCACATTGGAAAATTTGTCAAGTGAGGAAGACTTGTGCACTATAAACTCCATATCCCACATTGGAAGATTTAGGAAATAGGAAGCCTTAGTTAGCTTATAAAAGTTTGTGCTTGGCTAGTCCATCTCACACCAAACAAAAGACAATTCTTCTCTATCTCTATCCTTCTACTCTTTGATAAAGTTGTTGGATTATTAACTCTGATGACTAAGCACAGATCAAGGAGACACTACAGGTGCAGTACTGAGTGTCTGCACCATTTTGTTTTTGGAAGAAGAATTGTTATACCTACACATCGATAGTGGGGCAATATTTTCTTCTGAGCAGTGAGGAAAAATAGTTGGAATCGTGATCGCAATAAGTAAGGACTTCAAATGAAGGAGTCGGGGATTTCTCACTCTCGCCATATCGATATTTGGGTAAGTAAGAATGTTGTTAAGATTTGAGATCCATTGAAAGTGATTTAATGAATATATATATGCATATGTGATTTGTGGTATAATAACTAGCGATGAAGTTTGAATATGATGTGGAAATTATTGATAGGAGATTAGGAACTAAATGAGGTTCTTGATGATGGAAAACATATGAAATTATGGGAGAATTTAGTAAGGTTTAACGTGATGGAATCTAATCAAACACACCCACACTTCTTTATTCTTAGAACTCACTATCTCTCTGCGTTAATCTCAATTTCTGAATCTTCAAAACCTGCCTTAATCTCTTCAATTCGGCCTATATTATATACCATTAGGAAGCTTATCGAGTGTAGATAACTATAGAACCAAGAAACATACAAAACTATAGAGGGAAACATCCAAAAATGCCTTTAGAAGGCAACCTACCAAGGCCGAAGGAACAGAGGTCAGTAACGAGGGATAACATTGAACGAATATAGACGACGAACCGATCGTTGGGTATCGATTGAGGGTCACCATTAGAAAGAGCATTGAGTCAAGTTAATTATAGAAGAAAATCCTACCGTTAAAGTATTAGGAATTTTGAGATAGAATTAAAGTTGTCATATGTTAACCAAGAAATCTTAGTATTGAATGCTAAGTGCTATCACTTGGGATATTTCGGGAATTTAGGAAGGTATTGTGGATCAAAATCAAAGGACCAAAGGTAAGACTTATGGATTCTTTTCCTTGCTTCTATGAACCTGTTAACATATTTAATCTCTTGAGATATTTGTGTATTGAGCTTGCACGTTTATATTCTTGTTGATATGTTTGTATTCCTATGGCTCAATACTTGTGTATAAAAATTACATTTTCAACCAAGAGTGAGTGTCTAAGCGCTCAACTTGGGCGCCTAAGCGCCCAAGTCCGCGCTTAAGCGCCACTTTGGCACTCAAAACATCAATTTTTCCAGTAACTCGCCCAGTATCTAGGCAAAAATTTTATTATGGCGCTCGAGCACCCGTTTGAGCGCCCAAGCGCCCATTCCCGTTTTGAAATCCTAATGTTTTGATTCTGTTTTTCAAATATAAACCTATATATCCCTCTTTAAAATGTTTTATGACTTGAAAATAAGTTTTCCTAGGTCTGACGAATAAAAAGGATTCGTTTATTGAGTTTATTTTACTTTGTATTTCCGTTTCGATTAATATCAAATCTTAAATGTGTTTATAAATTATTCTTTCGAAATATTTTGAGTTTCGTAATGGTTTTTTACGTCCAAAATCCAACTAGGATCCTTGGATTTCATAATTGTTCGAAATTCTCGTTTTTTCGATCAAAATTATGAACTGGGTGTTCTAGCGCCCAACCTTGTTTTCAAGTTTTGTGTTTTGAATTTGGTTTGCCAAACCAAGTCCATAATTCGCTCATTTAAAATGACTTAAGGTTTCAAATAAATTTCTTAAGTTCGAGGTCCAATTGAAATCATTTGATAAATCTTTTGATCACATGAATTCGTGCCTCGATATGACTTGATGTCCAATCATGATCTCTCTGTTCTGAAATTTATGCCTGAAGTGGCTATCCGTTCGAATATGTTTTGTTCATTCTGGACAAGTCCAAAATTCATTTCGAAATCATTTGTCAAATTCTTGGCTATATGAATACTTGCCCGATATGGCTAAATATTTGAATATGTTCTGTTTGTTGTGAAATTTGTGCCCAGATGGGGCTATATGTCTGATTATACCATGTTCGTTTTGAACCTATATGAAAGTTTGATAAGTTGGGCCCTGAAAATTCACAGGGGATTTTGATTAGGCAATATCTGGTCGTCAATCAGAACTCTAAGGATTCCTGCATGTTGGGTAGTTTCGAAAGAGTCCTAGAGGTAGGATTCCAAAGAGCTACTCCTAGGCTCGTGGTTGATCGCATTGCGGCAGCTGTATCTAGTTATATCCTCTTGAGTAACTATTCAGAGGTGATTTTCGTATATCCTTGTGAGTGATGACTCCAAGGTGGTTTGGAGGAATAAAGTGAAAAGATTATATGGTAGGAGTGATAAGGATGACAGATCCACAAAACAATTGATTCAGCCTTAAACATTTATTGACATGAATATAAAATTGTTTATAAGATATTGTTTGGAACGACCATTTTGAATGTTCTGAAAGCCTAGTTGCAAACATTTCATGTTTTGTTCTTCGTATCACATTCGTTGAAATCTTGCACTCCTTCAGCCTTGCATGTTTGAGGACTTAAATGCGTTAATCATTTGTAACACCCATTTTGAAAGTTCCAATTCGATAATCATTATCATTTTCAAGGCCTGTTCTTATCATACTTTTATACTCTTCATCCTATGTCATGAGCCTTACTGGGTCGGTGGACTCATGATTTCATTACCAATATGTAGGAACTAAATTGTAGGATGCACCTGAAGCTTTGAAACGTTACATTAACGCTTTGGATTGACTTGGCCATTGTAAATGTAATCTGTATATCTGAAACAGATTTAAGGTTCGCTTGAATATACTGTTTGTAAGCATTAGTGTATTTAGCCAAGTGGAACTTGTGCGGAACTTTAGAAATGATTGGTTTGTATTTATGAATCCTATGATATAAGCTGGAAAAATCCGGCTTGTAAATCTTGAAATATTTTGGGATAATAAGTAATGAATAAAATTTGGATTTTTTGTTTATGGGTTTTAGTTCTTTTCGATCGAGAGTAGCACTCCGGATCTTGAAGCGGAATGCACTGGGATCCGGGGTGTTACACATAAGGTGATTTTTTGTTGTTGCTTAAAGGATATTACACTAGCTACTTGGAAAAGTATCTGGGATGCCAAACCAATGCCTAAAGAAGGCCTGAGGTGGCCAATAGATAATAGCAAATATATTTTCATTTAGGAGAGTCGATGGCGTTCGGAACCAGTGCCTTCCAAAGTTCCTTCCTTGTGCAGCAACCTTAACCATCAAGCTTGGTCTATAGCTGTACTGATTTAGATATGCAATGCTAGAACAAAAATATGGTGGAAAAATTATTGTGACAATTATTGGTGTTGAAAAATGCTTTGAAAGTATTTTCTATTTTTATGATGTTCACTCCCAGTAACATGCAATTGAGTTAAATTTTCAACAGTTAAATTTTTTGAAAAACTACGACGACACATGTAAATCTTCAGTCACAATTTTTATCTATGCGGAGTAAATCATTATTCTCTATAAAGGTTGCTATCTATATAAATATCCTATTGCTACTTTTGTTAGAAAATATTTTTTATCATGTGTTTTAATTCCTGTATGTCGGGAAACAACTCGGTTTCACTACGTGCATCCAGCCATGAGGTGGGTGTCAAATCCAACCAAAAATAAAATTCCTAATCTGAGAATATAATTTGTAAAATAACGATAAGTAGGGTTGTATCTATAGGGATTGGTCAATTTTATTCCTTTCAAGCTTGTTAAATAAAATAAAAAGGATGGGGGGATTTTATCAAATGAAAAAAAAGATCAAACGATTTGAATAAAATCAACTCACAAAAAGAAAAGGGGTGTGAATCAATTAGAATGAGAGTCTAGCCAAGACGTAATCTCGGTTTTGGTTCTTAAATTTGATCATTGATGCAAAGATGAGTTTCTTTATTCCTTAGATAAATTAGTTATAGTTACTCGAGAATGTCCTAATAACCTATCTCTCCTTACTTTATCGATAATCAAGAGAAGCTCATTGATTATTTTCCTTACTAATAAACAACTCTAGAGAAGCTCGTAGGATTTAATTTATCGACAACATTAAGAACTAGAGAGGCTACCAATTCCAACCAAAAAACACACACAAGCAAGGTTTATTTAAGTTAGATAATGTATTTTCATAGCATAAGTCGAGTACCTTTCATCTACTGAACCATGGTATTTACTACTTGGTATTAGAACAATTAAACAATTACGGATTTAAAAGTCCAATTAGCAAGGCAAACATCCTAAGCTATCAAATATGAGCTCAATATTCAATAAACCTGAATGTTTGTAATAAAAACAAAAAAACATGAATACCCAAGAAAAAAAAACTGATAAAACATGAATTACATCTCACAAATTATTGAAGAACCAAAACTTCGATTATCCTTGCCTAAACAAAAAGAGTTTAGCAACTCATGTTTGGAGAGGAAAAAAAAAGTTGAAATATTGCTTAAAAATTCTAAAACCTAGATTGTCCAAAAGATCTAGAAGCTCTCCTATGTAAAGGCAATAATTTTCTTCAATAGGAAGAATTAACAAGGAAACCTATTCATAACATAAGTCTACCATCAAAGGAATCCCAATAACTAAAGAAATATAACAAAAATAATCATCCAACATATAGAAACAAAATAATACTCTAACGAAAGATATTGAAAATCAGCCCAAGCCCAATTCTTGCATTAAATCCCTCCAAGCACTTAGACTGCAAAGTTTTCAGAGCGCACCCACGTCTTATCTGCTGAGTTCCTTTGTACCATGTTTTCTTTTTTTTGGACCTCTTGTCTTTCTCATCAAGTGCTACTTTAGCTTAAACAATGCCAAATGCTTGATTAGGCTCCTTTGTCGTCCAAGTCTCCGATCACCTCCTAAAATATAAAATGCGTGTTAAAATCGAGGAGTTGAATAATTAAACTAACAAAAATATGGGGAAATAGCACATTAAAAATGAATATTATACAACTTATCAAATTCCCCCACACTTGGACCATGCTTGTCTTCAAGCATGCGATAGCTCGAGTTTATCAATTTCCTCATGATTCTTCCCTTCTCGTTTTTCCCCCACACTTGAGATGACCCAAATCTTCGAGCTCAAAACTTGAATCAAAACACAAGTAAAAGATACGTAGTTCATAGTCCAACTTCTCGCAAGTCATATGATAATGGATCACCCTAGCAATCTTTTTGAAATCAAAATGCAATAAGAAGTTAATACTTATTAGATTCACTCAACGGTTTAAAACATTGAACGTTGATAAATAATCAAGTCAACACATAGGGAGACTCTCACCATAGGCTTGCCAAGATATTACGTCATTATGATTAGTATGCCAAGTGCAAATAAATTGCTAAGGACGAAGGAAATGATCCCCTTCTTTTTTTTTTCTTCTTCTTCTTCTTCTTCTCTCTCTCTCTCTCTCTTTCTCTTTTTGGCTGAAAACCTCACTTGGGTGGTGTGCATTGACTCCCTCAAGTAGATTTTCATCCGAATTGACTACTAAGATAACCAATCATAATGCAACAAAGAACAACTCAACTACTTACACTCATCTCAACTTGTATTTCAATCAAGCGTGAGTGGTGGTTTTGAGTTATATCAAGATGGATATTAACGAAAGAAGAGAAAGAATTAGGGAAAATCACCTAACAAGAACTAAGGCATGACTTAAAGAAAATTGTGCAAACTTTTGCTCAATTAGAGCATAAATGAAAAAAAAAATGGCATGGAAAAGTAAAAGCGAGAAAAAAAAAGGTCCTCCCCCACACTAAAAGCATACATTGTCCTCAATGTGTGAAAGGAAAGTGAAGGACAAAAGAAAAGATGGAGAGGGACTTCCCTAAGAAGACAAGAGGGGTCAGACAAGCCCTCAACGGCTAGGCACAGCTGGAGGCATGAAGTTGACATGAGTAAAGTAGGCCATTAGATTTCTCTCTATCCCGGAAAATTGTCACAGGCGGGCTGTGGTAGAACTCATTGTGCCTTCGTTGGAAGAGGAGATGGTGCTAGGAGAGTTCAAAGAGGTCTCATCCCGATTGTAGACGATGCGTTACTCACGTGGTAAAAGAAGCCCTGGACGATAGAAATGAAACTCGCCATTTCGCTTCCCAACTAAGCCCATCCCTACCTAGCAATTTTTATCAAAGGGCTGTATCTTACAAGCTGAATGCAAATTATTATTATCCAAGGAAGTCAAATTTAACTGCACAGCAAGGTAAGTGATTAAAGAGCCCAAAATTAAATGTCTCTTGGCAGTGGCAACCTTAGAAACTAGGTGGTGAGCCAACATTCAAGGTTCACTTTGGTGTTGCCATTCATGCACCGCAAAAAGAAAAATTCAGGCTTGGAAAGAATACTAACTAAATCCTTCCTTCTTGAAAATGAGAAAGCGAAAAAATGACATACACATTTCAAGGCAGGGTCGAGGAGATAGGTGTCCTTGGATTTGCTGGGATCATAGAGAAGGGATGTATTTTGACACAAGGAGTGATAAAGTGATATATGCTCAAATTCAGCGCTGTAATCACAACGACTATTCAAATATTCATCAGAACAAGCATATTGAGCAGTGACAAATCCAAATGCAATGTTAAATTCAATGATGGAAAAGCAAAACGACGTCCCATTAAACAAAATGTAATCACATTTGGACTATGCAGGGAGAATTCATCAGGCTTATCGATTACGAAAGTAGCATTGAACTCACGAACAGTTCAATAAAGGCAGGATAATGGATATTAAAATAAGCATGCCAACCTATTCCTTCTATCAATTCATCAACCTCACGACAAATATTTAAAGCATCGAACGTGCGAAAGTGAACATACTTGCATGGTATGATACTTTTCGAGCAAATAGCATTGAACAATTGTATCAATCGAATCAAATGCCTAAACCAAGTCAAAAGTTCTTATATCAAACTCACATCTTAATTTATCATAATATCTAATATTTTCTAAAACTTACTTATCAAATGGTGGAAAGAGCACCTTTGATTTTCCCTTTTAAATATTGCTTAATGATTGAAAATTTTTTTCAATATGTCTGGAAAATAAGGCTAGCCGAGAGCAATATGGAGAAGAGGAAATGAATGTGCTTGGTTTTTCCCTTCAACAACTTGGTGATGGTAAATGATTCTTACAAGTTCCAAACCCCTCATTTATAGTGTAAGAGTTTTGAAAATGCTTGGTCGATGTTTTGTTAGATTAAAATAGCTAATTATCACCAACTTCTACCAAACATCATGGCAAAATGGAAGCAAAATCTGGCTACTCCCATGCCCTCTGCAGATTTAGATTTTCAGGCCATACTTCCCTATATTTGCATGTGTATATTTATTTAGTTATTTGTTTTAAGTGCTTAACTAATTGAATTAAAGTGTGGGCTGAGTTTGGGTCTTGTTTAGGCTTGATTTAGGGTGTAAATAAAATTTATTGGACTGTAAGATCTCGAAATATCGAGGTGTAGACGAGAGAATTATTTTTGGATATGAGAAATGTATTTTGGAGTTAAGTCGATTTTTGTTTTATTGGAATCTATTTAATTTATGAAATCGACGACTCGAAATTGTTAATTAGAAAAATCTCGGGGTGTTACAGAGTGAGTTGGACCATAGTGGTTGTATTCATGAAGGTGTTGTGACCAGAGTGAGGTGGTTGTATTCTGAAAGTGGCGCGGCCAGAGTTGTGGCGACGAACTCGGCAAGAACTAGGCGGTTGAGGCCTTCGCAACGACTGGGGAGAAGAGGGAGGCAGTGGTGAGAGGTTGATAGATCTATTGTTGTCGGATCTGGGCTCGAATGGCTGGGGGTGTTTCTCAATGACTAGCGTCGAAAAGGAAGTGGAAGAATGACTATTCAAAGCAGATGCATGGTGGTGACTGGAAAAACGAGAAAGATAGCTGTAGGATGGAGGAAACGAAGAAGATGGTGGGTGATAGGTTAATGATGTTAGGTTTCTGATGTTGGGGGGTTGAGAGCTTCACCGAATGTGTAAAGATGGCGGTGGAGTGCGGCAGTGAGAGGTGATAAGGGAGAAAATGAATAGTGTGGGTAGGTATGTTGGATGCGTGCAGATTTTGGTGGGTTTTGATTTTAAATTTCATTTTTCTCTTTTTTTTTGTTAAAAAAAATCAAATACGAAAATAAAGAAATAGGAAAAACAAGAATTAGTTTTGCAAGACACACACACATCCTTCTTCATTTTTCTTTCCTTTCAAGTATACATACAACTAAAAATATTTCTTTAACCATGTCATCTTTCTTCCAAAAATTTTTTCAAGACACTTCAAGATTAAAAAGGGCAAAGTAGGAAAAAAAAAGAACTCTCCTTAGGAGCACGTACTTTGGTAAGCTTAACGTTAACTTGTAAGATGAATAATATGAGATATATGATGGAATGTAGTGTTCCAAATGACTCTTGATATTTTTAGGTGGTCCAACTTGAAGTTTTGAAGGATCTTTGGACAAAAATCTTGGCTTAAAAGAGGTAAGAGTTATGGCTTTGACTTCCTAAACTATACTATGCCGATATGCTTCTTGTGCTTGATATACTTGGAATCTTGGACTTAAAATAAGTTTGATGACCTTTTTATTAAAACTTTGAGTCCTATCCTTGAATGATCTTGATTGTGGAACCATTGGATATAAGAGAACTCAAAATGATATCTTAAAAAAAGATTTTTTGGCTTGAGATTTTAAAACTTTTGTAAATGATGTTATGGGACAAAATATACAAAAATCTTGGTTTGGAAAAATAAGCATTTAAATAAACTTAATTTAAGCATTTTGTAACTTACGTTATGTTTGGGGATTGTAAGCATTTGAAAACTAAAATTCTACTGTAATTTCGTGTAAATATATATATACATATATTTTAATGGGCGGCACCCAAGTTCGGGCCTAATTGCGCCTACTTCAGTAGCCAAAATTGACTATTTTTAGACATATTTCACCATTTTTAGTCCCTGCCTTATATCTTTGAAATGTTTTGATGATCAAATTAATTTTCTTATGTCTGATGATCTAATTTAAATGCTATATTCGATATTCAAAGTGCTCATATACCGCTTCAATAAAAGTTTCCTTGTTTATGTCCAATTTCCATAAATCTAATGCATGAATATTGGGCCCTGAGAACTTCAAGGGGGATGATTGGATGATATCGAATTGTCAGCCTAGACCCTGAGACTTCTTTCATGTTGGGTAGTTCTGAGGGAATCTGAAGATAGGTTTCCAAGGGGCTATTCTAAGGCATACGGTCGACCGTATCTAATGTAATCCCCTTGAGTGGCCACTCAACGATGAGGCTAGGAGGAATAACGTGAAATAAATATTATGTTAGGAGCGATAAGGGTGACAGACTCATCAAATACTAGTTCTGCTTGAATCATTTCGATATTCATAATCGTTATTGAAATTTCAAGTCCTATGAATTGTTATATTGTAATGATCGTATTGTCCATAAATATCAAGTTGTTCTTATGAACTGGTTATATTCTTGAAATCATTTATTTGACTCGTCTCTTGGTTCATTTTCTTGTCTCCTCTTATGGCTATAATTTTTACTAAGTCAGTAGACTTATTTCTTAAATTTCTACTACGTATAGAGAATTGATTTTAGGAATATTTTACCGAGTTCAAAGACTTTAGAAAATTTTAATTTTATATTATTAACGTTTGTAGTCATGAGAATGATGGTATTGCAAATTTATGTATGGTTAGTCAAGACTTTGATATGTATTTTGGACGGCTTGATATTGTAATGAAAATTGATATTATTGTTGAAATCTGAGACATTAGCATAGTTAATCCTATGCACGAGTAACGTTTTCGACCTAAGGGTGGAGCTTTGAGATCCGAGGTGTTACACTCGGGGAATAAGAATATTTGCAAGTCTATTTAGCTAACATGACAAGGTTGAAAACCTTGAGATCTTTGAATCTCAGCCTAAGACAGCGCTTGCTCAAGTTAAATTTGCTTTATTTAATCTAAATGAATTTACACTTGTCATCCCATCAATGAGTCCCTTTGAACTACACCATTCACCATTGGAATCTTTGAGGTTGTGGATATGATTATTTTTACGGTGTGTGGAAGCTTTTGAATAACATGATGAAATGTTCTCTCACAACCCTTAAGCCAAAGCATTTTGCTCTTTGTTTCCAAGAAGTCACTTCTTTACCAAGATAGTTCTGAAACTCATATGTAATTCTTTTCAACGATCTTTGGAAGCAGCAGTAATTGGCACTATCTTTCATTCATCATTCTAGTTGCTAAGCTGAGCATTACAGTTACTAATTGAACCAAAAGTATTTTATTCCATTTCAAAATGCTCACTTAGCAATTTTTAATGGCTTCACCCAAGTTTCAACAAGAGTGTTACACTATGCCTTCTTCCACTATCTTAGCATAGTCATTATGTTTGGCCCATACTACTTTGGAACAAAGCATTATCTTCTTACAAGTTCCCTAAGTAAGGCTCCATTTTTGTCAAATTGGATAACCAGGTGCAAATGATTATAATTTCTGCAGTGCACATGTTGATGGAATGGTGGAAAATGAAATTATGTATCTAGCAAAAGCTGGTGCACACTCGATCAAGCTGTTCATGATCATTTCCAATTCCTTACGGATATGAAACCTGGTATAAAGAATTCATCAAAGCCTAAATCTTGTAACTTTGAATTAGTAAGAGCATCAACAAAATACCTTAATTTCAAATTAGGAATAGTACCACCACATCATCTTCTCACTTGACTTAAGAATTTCATTGTAATAACCTATATAGAGCCAACGAAGTTGTGAGTTGGAACTAAGATGACGGAGTAGATTCCACATGTCTTTCCATTTTGAGATTTATAGGATACTATGCTGACTAGTAAAATGCCAAGAGCCCCCAATATTATCACTGTGAATCACTACGTCATATGATTGCAAGAGAAGCTCAATACAGACACATTTACAATTTTTGCAATAACAACACAAGCCTTCTTCACTAGCCAACAACAAGAACATCGATACCAAAAAAATCTAATCTACTCCCATAAACTCAAAACTATATGAATTACGTTTAGTTTTATAAATAAACAGAATTTGGTGAGATACATAGTCATGGAGGAGAACCCCAATTCGTGTTGAAAAGTATTTGTCTAAATTTGAGACGAAATTGATTGCTTAGTAGGACATGGGGTGCAGCCCTACAATTATTTGTCCCATCAGTAACCCTATATTTTTCAAGTGACAACCATTATGTGATGACCCCTTCACAAGACCATTATCCTTTGTTCGCTTAAATGTTATGATTCTATTTTGTTGGCCAATTGAGAGAGTAAGAGGTACATGCACAAGGGTAAGATCATAATCGAGGTTTGTGATGATTCTGGACCAGAGGGGTCTAATTTGAGATAGTCATAAGCATAAGAATTTTTTAGCATGGATAGGGCTAGATTTTAGTTTGTGATATTAGCAAAATGGAATTTTTCTCAAGTTTGTGCAAAAATAGGATTACTAATGTTTAGGTTTGGCTCACACACCAGGGGAAGATAACGAGCTATTTTTTGGGCCATGAGGAGATATGGAAAAACGTTCGACCCATTTGAAATAATTTTGTTTTTGGGCCCAAACCATGCAAATTGATCTTTGGCCTATGATAACTTGGCCCACAACTTACCAAATCACATTATCCTTAAAAAGAATAATGTTTTTTCTTCCAATATCCATGTTGAGAATGGAATGTCCATCATTGCTGGAATCTTGCACACGAAACTTTTCCTCACTGAAGAATCTCCTATAGTATTATCCTTGAAGAATTTGCCTTTAACTATGCAACCAGAATAAAAGTTTCAGAAATCATAGCAACCTGACTATCATTTGCAAGTCACAATAGACTGAACCAAAACTGGGACTAGGAGCTACCCATGGCCGATTATCATTGAGCATAGCTGTAAGTTTATGAGATATCGAATTCCATTCTTTCTGGGTTGGGAGAGACGCCAAAAGCCAGGCTTGGATTGAGTAACAGACGCAGGATTGAAATCCTCCGTATATTGAGCATCACATTTTTCCAATATGTGTCCCAACAAATTATAGATATATAAACTATTTGGTAGTAGCTCATATTGAAATTTGAACATAAAATATTCCTCAAAGAATTAAAATAATGAATGAAATAAAGACTTTGCAATAGAGATATTCACTTTAATTCGCAAAAGTTCATATCTGTTTCTACTTGAGTTTTTCAAATCCACTACCTTAAAAGTTTTGATTTTATTCGAAGTAACACATGCCAACTCCATAGTCATCTTGTTTGCTGGTAAGGCTTTGGCATGGACGAAAAGATCACATATGCTTAAATCAACTTCTAAAGGATCTTGATCACGCTCTAAGGAGTTTAGAATCAACAAGTGTTGTTGAAAGACATTGGACAACCCCATAGAGCCTTTTCCACGGTCTCATAATGGTTGAAGAAAAAAGAAGCCTCTTTTCCCCAATCTACTTAATCCCAGCCCCTTGTTGGTTCCCATGATCTTAGTTATCTTATTGCAAAAAGCTTCAAACTGGAAGTCTCTTTACCATTCCTCATCAGAAACTATCACAATACTATTTTCTTCAATCCTTGAGAATTAGGACTTCCTAGAATTTCTTTAGGTCAAAATCATCATGACAAATGAAAAAAAAAAAAAAAAAAACATAAAATTTGCACCACTAGAGAAAATGAAAGAGAAAACACCCTTAAGTACGAAGAGGATTGATTAAAAGCATGGAGGCTCCAAAGAAAGTAGATAAAAAACTCTCATAGGAAAAGATATGAAAAACTCTCATGAAAAGGGAGACTCTGCCTTTAAGCAAATTTGATTTTTGAAAGTAGAGAATTGAAACCTAAGTACTTAGGTTTTTACTTTAATTAAATTTTCCAAGTTTTATTTAATTTGCCCTAAAATATTATGTAGAATACACAAGATAAACCAACTCAAATATTTTGTATTAAAAAATTATTTTAAGTTCTCAATAAATAATATTTAACATAGCTTTCACAATTTTTTTAAAAATCCTATGATATACATTTTCAATTTTTCTTTTTCCAAATGTATTGTAATCTCAATTAATTTCTTCTGTTTCATTGTAGTATTTTTGCTTTTATTTGTATGAAGGTACTATCTAGAATTTAAAATATATGTTTCCAACATGACAATAATATTTAACATAGCCAAATGAAATATGATATGCAAAATTGGAAAGAGAATCAAAACTATACGTATTAGAACGATATGGAGGAGTGTTTGGAAGAAAATCTATGTATTTAACATGTATGACCAATATTATTAATTAGAACATCATAAAAATTTAAGTAACAAGTTGAGGTTCACAGACAATAAGACTCCAATCTCCATTACTAAAATAATTTTTACCTATAAAAGTTATTGTGTTTATTATCCAACACTATTATAAGTTTCATACCAATAATTTGTAAAAACATCTACATCGTACATGCATTATATATCTCTATGGAGTGACATAGAGAAATCGATATGGAAAGGAGGAATATAAACACATATGGCTGTGAAATTATAAAGAGTAAATACAAATAATATCATCATTAATTATATACTTGATTTTGACGAAATAACTTAGTCTTTTTTTTTTTTTAAGGTCAACTGATTTTATTCCTATCAGAGGTAAAAAATATCAACTCGAATACATTAGTAGAAAGCCGAACAAATGAATTAGAATAAATAAATAAAAATAAAGGCTCTCATCTAATCCATATTTATTCCTTTGTCCATAGCAGCACGATCTTTCAAATTATCTTGCTTGTTGTTTGCTCACTTTACTATCTCGTTTATTGTAATATATTCATTCTTGAAAGTGACAATGTTTCTATTCATCCAAAGTTCCCTTTAGATAAAACCAAATAAACCAACGCTCCCGGCATCTGTCTTCCATTCCACTTCGAGAATCCATTTGAAAATGGTCTCTAAATACGATCGTACCATTATTCCCAAAACTTTTGACTCCATCCATGCATCTCGTGCAATAGTATCTTCATTGCCTCTACTACACACTGGGCATGTGCTCTAAAGTTCAATAACCCTTATCCTGAGGTTTATCTTTGCAAATAAAATATCCCAACAAACTCGCTAAAAGAAAACCTTTACCTTATTTGGGAGGTGGTGACGCCACACAGTATTTGAATTCTTATCCATATCATCACTGTTCTGTTTCTTGTCAACTTGCGCCTATCTCATTTAAATCTCTCGACATAAATGGTAGCAGTTCCCTACCGAGAAAGTCTCATTGCTAGTAAAGTTCCAAACCAGCTTATAATCCTCATTACAAGTTTCAAGCGGTATTTGCTTAATCATTTTGACGTCAACAATCCACATGCATCCATTGAATTTTTCCTCATCCCAGCACCCTTGAGCATGGTTAATGAAATCAGCTATTATTTGTCTCTCACAATCACCTTCTAGTTGAGAGTCAAGAGTCCGAAGTTTGCCCCTGTTGGAATCCACCAATAATTCTAGAAGTCCACTATCTGCCATTTCAAATCTACAACTTTATGCCTTGGACTATACATTCTCTTGTTATTAGGATTGCTTTCTAGGTCACCATAGGTTTGAACCTAAGTCTAGCTTGGAAGAACTACGAATGTGGAAATACTTTGATTTGAGTACTTAGATAAGGAGTATTTTAAATTAAATGAGTAGATGTCACCCTTGTTTGGCTATGTAACAACTCGAAAATTTTCCTAATTAAATATTAAATAAGAAAATTCTCCTAATTAAATTTTTAAATGAAAATTTTTCTAATTTGATTTTTAAACTCTCGATTTTCAGTCGGTAAATGCTTTTAAAATATTTTTGAGAAAAATCCTAATTGGTAACTGATTTTTCGCCAATTTGAAATTTTTCTCTTAACCAGAAATATTTTATCACTTTCGAAAAATTTCTTTTACACCCAAAAATTTTCATAAACATTATTTTAGCCCAAGAAATAATTTTTTAGCCCAAATTTTGGCCCAAAAAAATTTAGTCCAAATTCTATTAAAGTCCAATCTCATTTCATCAAATTATATATTACAAAAATTAGAAAAAAGAAGACACACACATACCCTCGGTAGCACCCCTTCTTTAGCACCTTGGATATTTATGAATTATAATGAGACTTGCCACCATTATGCTAATTAGCTATAAGCCACACAAATTTGACACATTGCCTAATAAATTGGAAAATGACAAATGAGTCCCTCAATTCTTTCTATAAGAAAAGCCTTAGATGGAAGACAAGAATACATCTTTTGTTTCATTTGGTAGAAAACTGTTGCTTGTCTTCCATATACACACAACAATTTCATCAACTTTTCTATCTTTCTCAAGATCACCTTTGTCTTTCATTTTTAAGAACAACTTCATCTTTTGATTTTCATTATCAAGGGGAAGAGAGTAAGGTTGCTCTCTTGATAAGTTAAAAACCCTAGTTATAAGATATTATATTATTTATATAGGATTTTGAAGAATATGGTATAACTACTCATAATATTGATTGTTATCGAAAATTGCTCAAGGAGTTGGAATCTACTACAAAGACCTTGAGGTTATTAGCTAAAAAAGATAAGGATGATAGCTATTTCCCTCCCATGAACACCTTACTATGGATTGATACTTGTGCTGTGAACAATTTTCTTGGAAAACTTTGATAAATCATGTTGATGAAACCATATTAGAAATTCCTTGCTTTGGACACTAATTTTTATTGAACCCCTAGCCTTACCATATGCTATTAATTTCTTGACCATGATGGAGGATCATGGGAGTTGAAATCATGGACAAATAATGGCTTAAACACCTCAAAACCTAAGAACACAAAAAAATTGGTATTTTGCAAATTTTCTTCCAAAACTTAAAAATTAAAAATTTTGATGATGAGTAGAATAAACTAAATAAAAATTTTTCATATTTAGAGGTTTGCCATCATAAGGATTCCAAAAAAAAAAAAAGTTACCCAGAACAAAATCCAATTTTTTTATTTTTTGACCTCTTTTTTCTAGTTTAAGTCCATATTTCATTCCGTTAAACTCTCTTAAATCCGAATATATAAATTATGTATTTAAAAATTCGATCCGAATCAATTGATAATATCCAAATCTTGTTTGAACTTCGAAAATTTTAATTCGAACAAATCTCATTATTTTGAAATCTATTGTGTGATTTATGGGCCTTTGGAAAACATCAGGAGAGATGTTGGGCGGCATCGGGCTGACAGTTGATCCCTTAAAGGGTTTCCTACTCGTTTAGGTAGTTCTACAGAATTTTGGGATAAGTTTTTCAAAAACTAGCCAGTGACATGTGGACCGTCAACATTTTTGTCAGGCTACATGATCGGGTCACCATCTCAAGCGGTGACTCGAGCGTGGGACCTATGGAGGGATAGGCATTATGTATCATTCTGAAATTACAAGGGTGACAGATCCACCAAATATTAGTTTTGCCTTTGCTATGCGATTGTGTTACTTGTTGATATATTATTGACTGGTTTTACGCTCTTGTCGAGCTACTCGTTTATGTTTGAGATTATCACAATCATTGGCATGTTTTATTTCATCTATTGCCATGATGCTTCTATACCAAATTCGTTGAATTACTTTGTTCCTTTACCATTCCATAGCTATGATTCTTACTAAGTTAGTGGACTTATTTAATTATGTTACCATGTGTCAGTGAATAAGTTTGGAAGCCTGTTGGCATGTAAATATGCATTTATGCTTTGTGTTTTTGTTTGTAATAAATGATGGAGATGTATGCTTGAGGTTAAAAATTTGTATATGGCTTGTAATTTATAGATTTCCTAGTATGTGGCTTGTAGCCACTAGAATGATAGTTTATAGAGAATTTATGTAAATATAGTTTATTTAGTTTGTAGTTGTAATAGAGTTTTTCGTCTATATCTTGATTGTTTTGTAGTAATTTTCATTGATGATATCTTGGTATACTTAAAGTCAGAGGAGGAACACGAAGAACATCTGCGGATTGTTCTTCAAACTCTCAAAGAGCATTAGCTGTACGCCAAATTCAGCAAATATGAATTCTGGTTAAGTAAGGTAACTTTCTTGGGACATATAATATCCTAGGATGGTCGTGAAGTTGATCTAAAAAAAGTTGAAGTAGTACTTAACTGGAAAAGACCAGAAATAGTTACTGAGATGAGAAGCTTCTTGGGGTTAGCGGGATATTATCGGAAGTTCATCCAAAACTTCTCTAGGATAGTTCGACCTCTCACCCAGTTTACCCACAAAGATTAGCGATTTGAATGGAATCAGAACTGTGAAGAGAGCTTTATAGAATTGAAGCAGAGGTTAATTATAGCTTCCAATATTCACACTACTTGATGGATCCAAAGAAGAATTCACAGTGTATACATATGCTTCTAAGGAAGGTCTGGAATGTGTGCTGATGCAAAAAGGATGGATTATTGCGCATGCTTCTAGGAAGCTGAAGAATCACGAGCGAAACTATCCCACTCACGATCTGGAGTTAGCAGCGATAGTTTTTGCTTTGGTTAAGTGGCGCCATTACTTGTATGGTGTCAAAGTGGAGATTTATACGGGTCACCAAAGTTTGAAATATATTTCTAGTCAGAAGAACTTGAACTTGAGATAGCCATGGTGGATAAAGTTTTTGAAAGATTATGATTTGACCATCGCCTACCATTCGGGTAAAGCGAATGTTGTCCTTAATGCCTTAAGTCGAAAGGGAAGGCTGGCAAATCTGAATATATATCCTGAACTGTACAGGAAGATTCTAAATGCTCAAGAGGGAGATGACTGGATACAAAAAATTAAATCCTCGATGAGCACACAAACAAGATTTGAATTCAAGATAAATATGGAACAGTTATTGTGCTTCAGAGACAGGTTGTGTGCTTTTGCAAAAATATGCAAGAAAGTATTGATAGCAACCCATCAAACCAAGTATTATGTATAACCTAGAGGAACAAAAATGTACAAAGATTTGAAACAAAATTTTTGGTGGGACAACATGAAAAAGAATATAAGTGAATATATGTAGAAGTATCAAACCAGCCAACTAGTGACAGCAAAACACTAAAGGCCCTCAAGAAAGTTACAGCCACTTCCAATCCCGAGTTGAAAATGAGATCAGATCACCATGGATTTTGAGATTGATCTACCAGTGGTAAGAAGAGATTGTGACAGTATTTGGGTTATAATTAATAGGCTCACAAAATCTGCACATTTCTTGCCTATCCAAACCCAATACAATATGGAGAAACTCGCCAAAATCTACATCAGAGAGACAATTCGGCTACATGGAGTACCACAAAGCATTGTTTCCAATAGAGATCCAAAGTTCAAGGCAAAGTTGTGGAGGAGATTGCAAGAGCACTTGGGGACTAAACTATTACTTAGTACGACAGCTCATCCTCAAACTGATAGGCAATCTGAGAGGGTGATTAAGATTTATGTAGTTTCACGGAAGCCTAGGATAGGTTTTCCAAAAACTAGCCTGTGACATGGGGACTGTCGATATTTTTGTCACGCTACATAATCAGGTCATCACCTCGAATGGCCACTCAAGCGGGGGACCTGTGGAGGGATAAGGATTATGTACCATTTCGGAGTTACAAGGGTGACAAATCTATCCAATAGTAGTTCTGCCTTTGCTAAACAATTGTGTTACTTGTTGATATATTATTGACTTGTTTTACGATCTTGTCGAGCTACTTATTTATGTTTGAGATTATCATAATCATTGGCATGCTTTATTTCATCTACTGCCTTGATGCCTCTATATCGAATTCATTGAATTACCTTGTTCCTTTACTATTCTATAGCTATGATTTTTACTAAATTAGTGGATTTAGTTAATTATGTTACCATGTGTAGATGAATAAGTTTGGAAGCTTGTTGGCATATAAATATGCGTTTATGCTTTATGTTTTCATTTGTAATAAATGATGGAGATGTAAGCTTGAGGTTAAAAAATTGTGTATGGCTTGTAATTTATAGATTTCCTAGTACGTGACTTGTAGCCACTAGGACGATAGTTTATGGAGAATTTATGTAAATATAGTTTGTTTAGTTTGTAGTTGTAACAGAATAACTTGTGATATGTAATAGATGCTGAAACATATGTATAAATGTGTTTTGTATCGTTTGTTTAGTTAATTGTCCTATTTGTCGCTCCGTTAGAGGTTTGTCTACCCACAGGTAGCGTTATTGGCCTATGGATGGCCATTCCTGGGTCCCGGCGCTTTACAGGCTAGTAATGTAATAGTGAAGCTTCGGAAATCTTGGAAACCAACTTTATTTTTTTTCTTCGATAGACACAGTATCTCGAATCGAATTCATGAAATGCCCTTACAGTTTTTTTGTCCCTATTGAAACTCTTAGATAGCTGCTTCAATCTGCCAAAAAGGGATTTCAAGAGCAGGAACAACTCCTAACCAAAATCAATATAGCTTGCAACATAGCTTTTATTAAAATCTCTTTTTCTCCAACCGAGAACTTCTCTTTGCTGCATCCTTATATTCTTGCCCATACCTTCTTTAGAATATAGTTAAACATATCTTGCATTGTACGCCCCATTTCCATCAGTAGCCTAAGGTCTTTCTCATGTTTATTCAATAGCTAAAATTGCAAAAAGTCTGCAATTGAAGTTCATACATCATTGACAGATTCTTACTCACCACAATTGGTAATTTGTGATGATTTTAGAAAGATTCTCTAGATGGTCTCAGCCGATCCATCCTTCTTTCACAACATAAAAGGTGGTTAGGGTCATCCACAAGAGAATTTGATACTATTTCAACTCTGATTCACTTAGGCTTGGAGGGTTAGATCCACAACATCAAAGCTAAATTTGAGTTATCTAGGATTAGATGTCCCTATATAGCCGCTTACCGTTGCTTCGCAACACTAGGCATGACAATTTTGCACAAGCTTGAAGATGTACAAGGAACTTTTATGAGTGTCAGAAATATGAAACTAATCCCCTGCTTTGTGAATGTTATTTGAGAAAAACTCGTGACCTGCACTGTGCCCTTGGGATTGGCATAAAAATAGGAAATGACGAAATATTTCACAATAATGACATCCACCATTCTAGAGGATTCTTTCTATAGAGTTGCCTCCACTAACAAATGAAGATGTTGATCGTGAGAGAAAAATGGATGACATACTACGAAAAGCTGTTGAGTAGCTTTGGTTAATGCCATGTCTTGATAGGGATGCCATTAAAAGAGTTTTTGTCTCACATCAAAACCCCAGACAAAATTAGTTTAAAGACCCATCAATAGAGTAAATCAGGGGTCATCCAAAAAAGAATTTGACCAGTAGGGACCCATCATGCTAGGTGTCACAAGAGGTTTGTACTTAGACAAATTTTTAGTCCAAAACTTGCCCATTGTGCGGCCTAGTCGCCCCAACGACTAGTCATCCTACTCAATCCGCCCGATGGATACTTAGAATTGTTGAGAGTTTGAGAGAAGTTTGCAACGCATAATAAGTAATTAGGCATAATAATTTATGGGACCACTTCCAACCTTGTCTTTTATTCCTCAATTTCAAAGTACAAGGGGCCAAGGCTTTCATACA
>JACFYI010003355.1:952490-967779 GCA_014898755.1 Handroanthus guayacan | reverse complement strand
TTTACCAAGTTAAAGTAAGTATATTTTCAAATCTAAAGTTTGAAAAATATCTCCTCAATTTTTTAGATCTAAAACTTTTATCTTCAGATGTATTTGGTGTAAGGTGTCGCACTTAGAGTTGTATCAAATCCTCTGGTGCATAAAAGGAAGAGAAGATCTCATAAGGAACATTTTTCAAAGCCAATTTTTAAAGAAAATGGCAATGAATCATCAAGTTTCCTGTCGAATAAAAAATCCCAAGCCATGTACTTCCTTTTTCAACTCCAGTGTTTTGCCAGCCCCTTTTATAGAGTTTTTATTGTTTAAGCTCCTAATTTTGTTGTTTAATTTTTTTTTTCCGTTTCCTCTTTTTTTTTTTAAAAAAAATTGTTCAATATTAATGAATTTATAGTTATTAAAAAATAAAATTTGCGTTTCTAATTTATTTATTATTCATACATGTGAGTGGGAGTGATGACTGTGATGTTGACAACAGGATAAAGTTGACGTTTTACTGTAAATTGCTATTTGCCCCTTACATTTAAGTTAATTGCAGTTGCCCTCCTCTGACCATATTACCATACCAAGTGCGATCTGGTCCCAAGGAAGTAACGGTCGAATAATTTAAACGGATAGTGGAACAAATTCAAACGCCAAAACGCTCGGAAACACACGCACTCTTGTTGCACACAAAGTCGCTATTTTCTTTTCCTATTGTTACTTTTTAACATTCTCCAAAATTTCGAACACTCAGAAGCCAAATTCCATGGAGAACACGGAATCGAACTCATTTAAGCAGAACCCAGAAATTTACATCACGGATCCATGTGTTCCTGCGAGTGGTTTTGACTGGGAAAACTCAAAAACTTCGAATCAAGAAACCGACGTTGTTGCGATGGAAGAAGATGAAAATGAAGAGTCATTAGCTGATTCAATGGTTTGTGATTCTGGTTCAAGACTTGTCCCAAGTGGGTTCGCAAATCCTAGTGGTGCAGGTTGGTCCTTACACATTTATCAAAAAGGAAAAAATTATTCAAAATTAGGTTTTTCTTGTGATACTTAAAGTTCTCGGAATGAAGAAAATTATCGATTTATTACGCTATGCAGTGTTCATATTCTAAGTGTTTTCATTGGTTATGAATTATTTCTTTTTGTTTTCTTTAATCGAAACTCTACTTTTTCTGAGTAGTGATGTTTAAGTAGAAATGTTACCGAAAATCTGTTCAAATAATGTCTAATTTTAGGAATTTAGGTAGATGTTTGGGGATTATAGCTCTGGCATATGAATTGACTATTTTAAAGAAAGAATGTGTATAAACCATGAGTGATTTGTCTTTGAACAATTTTGTGGGACCATTGGTTGCAATTTTTGAGTATCGAACCATCTTTTCATGTGATAATAGTATATACAAGGAGAGCGGTGCTGGTGTAGATTGCTGGTGTTTGTCACTGCAGTGTTGGGCCATATGCTGGAGAATAAAATTCTGAAAATTGGTTTTTCCTTTAAGCTTTTTGAGCTTATTAAACAAATTTCATGTTGGTTTCTAAGAGTTAGGAGAATGTGTTGTTTGTCATTCTCTTGTCCTTCATACAGGATTTGTTGTTTTTGACTTCATCTCATTTCTTTGTTGAATTAGAGGACATTCTGCTTTTTGTCAATGCTGGTGCAATGACACCTATGGAATCAGATTCCGGTATTAAATTTCTGGCGGACAAGTTTTTTGAAGGTGGGGATACATTTCAAACTGAGGATTTCATTACTCAGGGTGGACAATATTCATTCATTTATCAATCAGCACGATTGGGAAATTTCTGCTACCGCATTGAGAATCTTCTGCCTGGGGATTATTTGCTTGATCTTCATTTTGTAGAAATTATAAACATTAACGGGCCTAAAGGCATGCGATTGTTTAATGTTTTTATCCAAGATGAAAAGGCAAGTGAACTTATTCTAGCTTTTACTGTTTTATAATGAGCAAGCCTGTTCATGTTTGTGGTTTACAATTAGATCTATCCTAAATGCAGATTCTGTCTGATTTCGATATCTTCTCTATTGTTGGATCCAATAAACCTTTGCAATTGGTTGGTGCTCGTGTTTCTATTAAGGATGATGGAATTCTGGTCCTAAGGTTTGAAGGGATACTTGGAAGCCCAGTGGTTAGCGGAATCTGTGTTAGGAGAGCACCTAAAATGTCAGGTATTTCCTCTCCCCAGCTAAATTCTTTGACATGGATTGAGTTTTTAGGAATTAACTTACGAATTTTTTTTAATCGTCCTTCATTTGCTGCAGCCTCTCAGTTGACTCATGAATATTTTGTCTGTAAGAACTGTTCTACTGAGATTGAATATCCTTCAGCTCAGGTATGATAACAGTAAAACTGCCCCTGGACAAAGTTAAGGGAAACTGCCCAAGTTTATAGTCATGACCTCTCACTGTCCTGCTACTTCTTTGTTCTTATAGTTATGCATCTTTTGGATTTCGCAGAAAAAATTTCTGCAAACGAAATCAATAGCCAAGTACAAAAAAAATATACAAGATTTGAAAGATATGTTACAGCTGAAGACTGATGAATGTTATCAATCTTGGATGTCTTGGACTGCTGCTAACGAACAACTAGAGAAGGTTCGGATGGAACTTGACAATAAGACATTCCAAACGTATTCCCTTGGTAAGATCTAGAACTAGTGAATTGAGTTTTTTCATTTACTCTTTTGCTGGTAGAGCATCTTCAGTAACTTCCATAGTGAGACAGATTGAAGGTAACTTTTCATAGGATTTCCGTTTAGATGTCCATAAATTTCTGAACACGATTGTCTCATATCTCTTCTGGTAATAGGCCCAAGCAAAATTTTCTTTGTACATTTGCTGGTGGTGTACAAACTCGAAAAAAGCTCTCAAAATGCCAGATATGTCCATAACTTGTATGCTTACATTGAAAATACTTCTCTAACTTGAATCGACAATTGGAATGCATGTTAGTATATCTTATGTCTTACTGTGAGGTTTATTACAAGCCAGCTTGCAAACTACATGGATGAACTTCTGCATGAGAATTATAGCATGTAGAATAAATATTCACTCAGTTTATCCTTCTTGAAAAACCATTGTTACTTTTACCGCATGGACGTTTGAAAAAGTTGGAGGAGCATGTTCTCAGTCATAAACCCATGCTTCTCCACTAAATTAGCTGCCAGAGTGCATAAAAAAAGTAATTTTTGCTTAGCATCCTGGACATCAATCAGCTTTAGGATGAAAAACATCATGTTTTTTTTGGCTGTTGTTTAAGATAATATAGTGAATGTATGAACTATAACAAGATGTGATGTCTTTGGAGGCAACGAAATTAGTTCTCAGCAGTAAAGGGTTTATTTTGGAAGGTATTATAAATGAAAAGTGGCTTTCTGAATATGACCGACCACTTCCTTCCTATACAACATAATGTGGTAGACTGGTAGTTATCTTACTTTTCTGGCTAACTTACTTATTGAAGATTTAGAGGACCTGAAGGGCCAGAACGATTTCCGATGCTACATTGTTCTTTTGATTCGATCTTTTCTTTCTTCACTGGACATTGCTAATCTTAGCAGTTATGCTCCTTTGATATGGACGAGTCCACTTGTAAGATCATAGTAGAACTGTGATAATCAGTTGATTTTAGAGTAGGTGTTATGTCCAACCAATTGTTAAAACCTATCAATGGTTTATGGGAGTTATACCTTGTGGAACCTAAACTTCTGCAATTCAATCTTGTTGGATTTTCTACAGACCAAACTCTAGAGAAGCAAGCTGAAAAACTTAGGGATATATCAAGCAAGTATGAGCACGATCACAAGTCCTGGACAGTGGCAATCAATAATTTAGAGCAGAAAGTAAAGGTGATTAGTCACTTTCTACTAAAATGTGGGAAGAACATTGTCCTGCTAATCCTGTATTAAGAACATATGTTTCTTGTAATGCATAAAACAAACAAAAATTTTATTTGTACAGGTAATGAAACAAGAGCATGCTCAGCTTTCCTGTGAAGCACATGAATGCGCTGACTCCATCCCTGACTTGAATAAAATGGTTTTTGCAGTTCAGGCACTTGGTAAGCTTTCTTGAGATTAATGCTATGATCTTTATAAGACACGGATTTTATGTAACATGGATCGCTGTGCAGTTGAACAGTGTGAAGATCTTAAAGTGAAGTACAATGAAGAGCAAATGAAAAGCCGGAAGCTCCATAATCAAGTGCAGGAGGCAAAAGGTTAATTTTGAGATTCTTTGTATATTCTACCATTATTATATATCGGTTGAATTTCTTTTCAATACCTTTTTCTTTAGTTCTCAAGATTTAGCTTTGAATAGCAGGAAATATAAGGGTATTTTGTCGTTGTCGTCCCTTAAGCAAGCCAGAGGTCATAGCTGGCTGTGCATCAGTGGTTGATTTTGATGCTGCTAAGGATGGAGAACTTGGACTTCTAACCAATGGCTCTACAAGAAAAACTTTCAAATTTGACCGCATTTACACACCAAAAGATTATCAAGGTGCTTAAGTGTTTCCATTGGTGCATAATATATTAAGAAAATCACGGGAAAGAGCTTTTTGAGGGGAATTATCACTCTTTGCTCCTGTATTTGCTCCTTTCTAATGTTTTCTCTTTGAACAGCTGATGTTTTTGCTGACGCCGCACCCGTGGTCATATCAGTATTAGACGGATACAATGTCTGTATATTTGCTTACGGACAAACAGGAACGGGCAAGACATTCACAATGGAGGGTACTGAGATGAATCGGGGAGTCAATTATAGGACCCTGGAAGAACTGTTTAAGATTGCCAATGAGAGGACTGAAACATTCACATACAACATTTCCGTTAGCGTGCTTGAAGTCTACAATGAACAGATAAGGGATTTGCTGGCTGCAGAAACATCCAAGAAGTATATTTGCATTTCTCATCTTTTATATACATACACTTGAAACTGTTTTAAAGTGTGGCTGTGCAATTAAACTTATACTCTGTTGAATAATTCCAGGTTGGAGATAAAGCAAGCTTCTGAAGGATTCCATCATATTCCTGGAATTGTAGAAGCCAGAGTGGAAAACATACAACAAGTTTGGAATGTTCTACAGGCAGGAAGTAGCGCCCGAGCTGTTGGGTCAAATAATGTGAATGAGCATAGCAGTCGTTCTCACTGGTAACGGCTTTTGCTGCAGCCTCGTTAGTATCTATATGGCTTTATTGTTTGATCCCGAGATTTTGTTTCTTTCCTTGTTTCACAGCATGCTTTGTATAATGGTGAAAGCCAAGAATTTAATCACGGGAGAGTGCACGAAAAGCAAGCTTTGGCTTGTGGACTTGGCAGGAAGTGAGAGGCTTGCAAAGACTGATGTGCAAGGTGACCGTCTCAAGGAAGCTCAGAACATCAATAGATCACTGTCTGCTCTTGGAGATGTGATATCTGCTTTAGCAAATAAAAGCAGCCATATACCGTACAGGTTCTCTTTAATTACCGTTCTTATTTTGCTTCCAGCTAGACACCCATATATGCAGTGGACTGACTTTGTGTCTAATGGTTACGACTTTCAGGAATTCCAAGCTGACCCATTTACTGCAGGATTCATTAGGTAGTGATATTGATTGTTGCCTTACATTCTAGACAGTACATGTAGGTTCTAGAACTTTCATTCTCATGTTCTCGTCTTGTAGGTGGTGACTCAAAAACATTGATGTTTGTACAAATTAGTCCCTCAGAACAAGACATCAGCGAAACTCTGAGTTCATTAAATTTTGCAACGCGAGTTAGAGGTGTTGAATTGGGTCCTGTTAGAAAACAAATTGATACAAGCGAGGTCCAAAAGATGAAAACAATGGTAAGTGTGGTTCTAGTAAAGCATCCCAGTCTGTTATTACGTGTACTCATTTTTCTCTATTTTGACTAATTCTTTTAAATAGCTTGAGAAAGCAAGGCAGGAAGCTAGGTCCAAAGACGAATCCTTGAAAAAACTTGAAGAGAACTTACATAACCTTGAAAGCAAGGTGAAAGGAAAGGATCAGGTTTACAAGAACCAAGTGGATAAGATGAAAGAGCTTGAAAGCCAACTAGAGTTGAAGATATCACTGCAATGCCAATCTGAGAAGCAAGTTTTACATCTTTCAGAGAGGTTAAAAGGAAAGGAAGAATCTTGTTCTAGACTTCAACAGAAGGTACTACTGGACTTTTTATGGGTATCTCCGACTTTAGCAAGGACACAATAGCTTGAAAAGTTCTAATTAAATTATCTAATAATTAATATTCTCATGTTTTGTTAAGGTGATGGATTTAGAGAACAAGCTCAAGCAACAAGAAGATATTCAGTCTACAACACACCAAAAGAAGGTTTTTAGCTTTTAACAATTTAACTTTTCATTGATCTTTCATTCGTTATGACTGATCCGTTGCACTGTTTATTTATCATATTCTTAATAATTGAGAAGAGTTCAGTAACTCTTATCATCCTTGTAAATGTAGGTTATTGATCTTGAAAACAAGCTGAGGGAGAAAATACAGCAGTCTGAGTCCAGCTCTGTAATCCTTCAACACAAGGTTCCAGAACTTGTTATTTTTGCGTTAATAGGGCAATGGTTTGACGACATATTAACTATGTAACAAAGTATCCCTCATATTTTTAGGTCAAAGAGCTAGAGAGAAAGTTGAAAGAACAGGAAGAGAACTCCGAGTGTCTCTCACTTCGTCAAAAGGTAAATCTTTTATATTTATAACTTGGCCTTGTGAGTAGTTTTTCTAGTCACTGCTTTTGCAATCAAGCAAAATAAAGAGTGAAACTTTCATGGGCTTAGTGCCTAATATGAGAGTACAAGATGTGCTGATTTTGTTGGATTTGACATATCACTTTCTTCCTCGCTCAAGAATTTAGAATGAACCGGTTGGTCTTAAAGTGGCTAATATCATGTTCATGTGGCGATGGCAGATTAAAGAACTCGAAGATAAAGTGAGAGAGCAAGAAAAGTTAGCATCCACAATAATATCAGAATCTGCCAATTCATCAAGATCCACTCCTACTGAAAGCAAGCGATCGGCCAGAGAGGAGATGACAAACGAGGCTGAGCATCGTATTTTAAGAAGTTTGAATACAGTTAATCGCAGAGTGAGTCAGGGGTCTGTTCTAGTGAAGGAAAACAACAGTCTTCATGAGGTTCGAAAGAAGAGATTGTCAAGAAATGAAGTCGAGAACAATAGTACAGTAGCTGTTCCAACTCCAGTAAGTGACAACAAAGGAAGGCATTCTGATCCGCCAAAACCTGTTCCAAGAATTTCAAGAACAACTAAGGCAATCACGACTGCGCAGAGGCCCGTAGTGGCTCCTCGAAACAAAACAAGTCGAGATCCAGTGCAGGGGATCAAAGAGAGGGATACCAAGAAAAGGATGTGGTCAAGATAATGAACTAGAATTCTTGATTTGCTGTTGTTCAAGTATTCTTGATAACTCAGATATAGTGATAGTGTAGTCTTCAGCAAGCATGTGAAATTTGTTTATGAGCTCTATCATATGTGCAAGAGCTTATTGTTATGCATTGTAGCTATTTTAAAGTTTGGAACAAGTTATTTGAAATGTTGTGCTGGCCCAATTTCAGTTTTGGGTTCTTTGTCACGTTGGCTGGGCTGTTAATGAAGCGGATTTCAATTCGAATCCGGTTTGAGTCTGATTTGAGCTTTAGAATTTTTATCAAATTAAAATATTCGATGAATTATATCCGATTATAAATGGATATAATGCGTAAATAAGCGACCTGACCTGTTAAAGATCCAAATACGAATTTCAATAATATTTTCCATTATATTATTAAGATTATATAATATTAATAGTGATTTTTGCATAAAATGAAATTACATATTATGTTGGTCTAATGTCTATGCTTTATTATTGGCATTGAACTTTAGTCTTAAAAACAAGAAGATACTAATGCAAAACGTCAAATCATATCCAAATTATTCTATAAAAGTTATATGTTATACCCAATTTTTTTTTTCCTAAAACAAAAAAAAAAAAAAGCCTTTTAATAGGGTTGGATTTTTTTATCGGATCTCGGAGATCCATTGGGCTCGAATATAGATTTAGAAAGGGTAGATCCTATAAGTTATCGGGTTGGATTAGAATATTTATATTGCTTTTCGGATTCAGATCTAAATAACAAATCCAGATCCAACCCGTTTACATATGCTTTTGATCTTTTATATGGGTTTTGGCTATTTCCTATAGAAAATGAAATTTTATCTCTGAGTTATTGTAAAAAAAAAATCATGAATTTAATTTATTACTTAATTTGCTCAAAAACTCTTAAGCAACGTACATTAAAGGATATGACATTATTATCTCAGAGCAAAATTACAAAAATACGGCAGCAAACTGAAAAATTGTTGAATCAAATTAATTTGATTTGATCAAATGTGCTTCGAATTTCCCGGCAATACAAATGTTTAAATGGTGCAATCTATCTGTGATGGGATACTGGACAGTTCGATCATCACTACTGTAAGGCTTGGTAGTGATAGCCTGTCTTCTAAATATTAGTTATTACTCAACTCGAAAGTTCTGCGATCATGACTTGTATGATTACGTCCAACACTAACAATGTTAGAATCGTAAATCAAATTGAAAAATGTTCCACAAAAGTTAAATGAAATCCTATGGTACAAAGCTTGAAACTGAAATCAAATTTCTGGAGAAACTTGGAATGTAAAACATATTTCCTTTACTTAATGCAAAACCACAACTTAAAACTAAAGTACATGTTTTAACAGTCTCCACATGTGAATGCATTTTATTTCCTGCATAGACACTTTGTTCAATTTCTACTGGCTTCCTTAGGCCCTACATACCTTGCATCGTATTTGAATATGGACTATAGAATCATAATTTGTTGGAGTATTAAAGTAGGGGTGGCAATTTCTGACACGACATAATAACACAACACAAGTTCGGCACAAAAAAAGTGGATTGGGTTGACCCATTTTTGGGTTCGGGTAAAAAAAGGTCGACACGAATAGTGACTCAAAAAAAATAAGTTGGGTTGAGTTGTGTTGGGTTTCAGGTGGGGGTGTTCGCGGTCCGGTTTGATTCGATTTTGAGGCAAAAATCAATTCAATCCGAACTAGAAAAATTGTATTGGATTAGTTTGGTTCGGTTTGATTTTTTTCATACAACCAAACCAATCCAAACCAATTTAAATCGGTTTGGATTGGATCGGTTTGTTCAGTTTGAAAACTCAAAAAAAAAAGGGGCCAACAACAACAACAACATCTAATTAGAGACAAAGAAAAAAAAATGAATCCAACAAAGTTTGATATTCATCACAAATACATTATCTTCAAATAATCAAAACACAAGATAAAAGATACAATATCCTAATAGAATAAATTAAGAAGAAACCAGCATCTTCATATTTAGTGAATAACAAATAAGGAGGAAAAAAACAAACACAATAATTTTGGCCAAAAGAATTTCTTTCAACAAGAGCTTCACAAGAATTGTATATATCCATTCACAAGTCCAACTTTTTGAACTAAAATTAATACTAATAGTATACTTGTAATAAAATAAAAAGTATATATTAAAATAAGCGGTTTGGTTTGGTTTGGATCGGTTTTAAAAAACAAAACTGAGAACCGAACCAAACCGATCAATTCCTTAAAAATTCAATCCAAACTAATCCGAAAAAAAATTGATTTTTATCAGTTTTCAGTTTGGATTGGTTTGGATGATCGGTTTTGTTCAGTTTGGTTTGGATTTGAACACCCCTAGTTTCAGGTGACTCGAACAACCCGAAATTTAATTTTGAGTAACACGACAACTCAAACCCACCTGAACCGACACGAACCGACCCGAAATAAGTTTTTTTGTGTGAAAATATTATTGGTGTAATTGGACTTTAAGTTTTTAAAAAGCTATAATTTTATAATATAAATTATATAATTATAGTTGATAAGAAAGAGATAATTAGTATAAAATAGTATATAAACTATAAAATAAGTAAAAATATTTAAATTCTTAAAATTTAACTAATTTTAACATATTCCTTTTCAGAAATGAAATAAATAAAAAAGTATTATCTCCAAATAATAATTTGAACATTTTAGAAAAATATAGTTTAATATAACTATCTTTACTTAAGTTTTGTCACAACTCAAATAGAAGTGTTGGATATGTATTTGAGATACTTTAAACTACTTATTCCGATAATTTCTCTTATTTAAATTTTATTATATATCGAAAAAATTTAAATAAATCTATTTTGAATGAAATAAATGAATTATTATTTCTTTTATATGTTTGATATACTTAACACCATAAAGTTCATATACTCACAATTATAATTTTAGGAAATCAATTTTAATTCCTACAATGAAGTATTCAAAATAGTTTCTCTCAAATTATCCTGAATTACTTAACATAAAAAATGAAGAAAAATTATAAAACTATATGAATATTATGATGTTATATAAATAGTCATAAAAGATAAAATATTAGTTATTAAGACAATTTTTGTACTTTATACTGACTTGTGATGAAAAATATTATCCTTGTGTAAAATATATACAAAATAATTCTTACTAATTTTAAAATAAATGTAATGATGTATTATAAATTAAAATAGTAAACAATATATATATGTTTCTTTTGCAAAATAATCATAATGCTAATCACAATAATTAGTTACAAAAGAAAATCATAATACTAATCCTTTCATTTTAATCTATAGGCCAGGCATCTCATCTTAATCTCCTTTGGTTGTTAAAAAAAAATAATTATTTTGAAAACCAGATCGACTCGAACTCGACTTGATTTTTAATAGGTTGGGTTAGGATTGGGCACTTTCAAGTTATCACTAGGTTGGGTTGGATTATGGTTGATAAAATTTATGTTATACCCCTACCTCAACCCGATACGAACCCACCCGACACGCATAAATTGCCACCCCTATATTAAAGGTCCAGTAGGGGGTAAATTGGAGTTTTTATTGTTTGGCAATAGAAACTTTAGTTCTTAAGAAACTTTTAAGAGTTCGTTTATATTAAGACCAATGATAATACCAACGTAAGATTAGTGATAATACTAGTGAAATACCAAAGTTAGAGCAAATGCAGAAAAGTAAAATGACATGAGTTATTTATATTGGTTCGGTTTCCGTAATCCACTACCTAAGCTCCTCACTTAGGATTCTTAACTTGCCAAATTACTATTAGTATTAATATGATTATTTGTACATAGTAGAATATAAATAATTTGACAAGAGTTCAGTCAGAAATTTCTCGACAAAGAAATACAACCACTTCTTTCTCTTAAGAGAAAGAAGAAAATGTGACGCTATAAAGTGTCATAATTGATTCTCACGCAGGGCTGGAACAATTCCTGGATAGAATGCAATGAGGGAGACTTCTGCTAGTTGACAATGTCTGACGACCAATTAACTGATGCTAGACTAGCTACCGTTTCACTAAACACGTGTTGGATTCTGTTTCCAGGCTAGTACTTCAAGTTCTAGAGTTCATTCCAACAAATGTTAAGTTTGCTTTATCTTTTACTCGCCAGGTCTCTCGAGAACGTCAGCAAGTTGCATGTCAATAGAGATAAATGTAATAGAAATATTTCCAGTATGCGCATGATCCCTAATGAAATGATGCTTAATCTCGTTATGCTTTGTACGAGAATGCAGGATAGGATTTTTGGTAATACTAATGGCACTAGTGTTGTCACAAAAATAGGCACACTTGAAATTTTCATATCATAATCACTTAAAATTTGTTTCATCCATAAAACTTGGGTGTAGCGTCACCCTAAAGCATATATCATTGTTAAGAGAGCAACAAAGCTTTATTTTTTGCTAGACCGAGAAACAAGATTTTTACCAAGTAATTAACAGCTACCACTGATGCTTTTCCTGTCAAGCTTCTATCCAGCAATGTGGGTACCATAAACCGATATTGGTAGAACTATTTAAGTAGCGAAAAATTCTCTTAATGGCACTTAGATGTGATTCCATAGGATTGGATTGAAAACACGCACACAAACAAATTGCAAATATAATATTTGGATGACTTGCAGTTAACTAAAGTAAACTTTCAATCATACCTCAGTAGATTTTCTCTTCTGCTGGCTTACCATCTTCGATGGCGTTGAGTTTAGTAGAAGTGCTTATTGGAGTTGGAGTTGGGTTTGAGTTTGCCATACCATATTTCTTTAGAAGTTCTAGCAATATTTCTCTTGAAATATGAAAATTCATTTGGAACTTGCTTGATTTGAAGCCCCAAAAGGAAACTAAGTTCTCTATCAACCTCATCTTGAATTCCCATTGCACGCGCTGCTGTCGTGACTGGGGCAAAGCATCCCTATTCCAAGCTTTTCCCTCATTTTTTTATTTCTGACATGGCATGCCATGTTAGCGCCATTTTAGCCAAATTGCTGATGTGGCACTGACACATGTCATACATTGCTGATGTGGCATCTAGGTGCCACATGTGATAGTTATGCCATGGGTAATCGTCCTTAGCCTACATCGCAAGCGTTCGGCAGCGATTGTGAAGTAACCACTTGCCCTTGTCACGTTGACACCCTGCCTTCTCTGCATTTTCCAATTAACGAATTCTGGCTCTCTCCATTTTCAATTGTCTTGAATTTAGTAGTTTGATAAGATTTCCATTTTGAGGTTTCTATGGATGTGTTTGTAAAACGAACACTTTGTACTGAAAGTGGGACTAACCTAAAAAGATTAAAAACTACTGTTCTTAATTATTCAGAATACCATGATATCGTTCTACATGATTTAATCTTCAAAAAATCATATAAAATCACATAGTCAACCAAAAATTATGTATAACATATGGTTGAACTCATCTTGAAAAGATTTGTCTAACCATATAATTTTCAAATCATGATTTCTCCAAAAAAAAATTGGAAAAAGTCCAGAAGTAATTCAGTCACATTTTAAAACATGCTAGAAAAAATTGCATATAATTTAATACATGTAAATACGACATGATTTTCTAGAATATATTTTGATTCTACGCATATATAATATGATATAATTACATAAATATCATAATTTGCATAAATCATATCAAAATTCAAGTCGAGATGGCTGTAATACCAATGAAGGAAAGAGCATAAAATCATCTTCAAACAAAACAATTATTCTTCCAAATAAAATCACGAAAAGTTAACTTTCCCACATCAGTCGTGATTAACTTGAATTGTTGGCTTTGATTGCCTCTTTGATTTGGATTAAATCACCAATTATGGTAAATAATTCGATTTTCACAGTTCAAATATCAATAGCAATTGTCTAATCATTCCAGATTCTCTTTTTACAACACATGTGAGAGAGGAAGATATACGATATGAGAGACACTTTATTTTGGAAAGAGAATGAATTCTATTTGGAGCTAGAAAAAAATTATGCCATAGAGATAGTTTGGTAGAGAGAGAAAGTCTACTACTTTAATTCTAGCCCGCCTTATGATTTCTATTCTATAGAATAGCAATGGGATAATTATGCTTCACCTCTTGAACTATAGACCTTTTTACACTTCACTCATCGAACGATTTTTCACTTTAATTGATCAGACTAACATTCAAAATATTTCCATATCACCTACTAGACCAATTCTCGATGGAATTTTATAGAATATTTCATCCACAATGATAATTCAGGGGATTAAACATAAATAGTGCATAGATCAGGGGTAACATGTAAATATATTGTTGTCACTTAAAATGGTTGTACACATCATTTGATGTATTGTGGATGGAATATTCCATACTATATCATCGAAAACTATTCTATGGAATAATGTGCAAATATTTTGAAAATTGGTACGGCCGTTTGGTACTAAAAAAGAAAAAAAAAAAGGTTCGATGAACAAAGTGTAGAAAGGCCCATAGTTCAACAACAACCACCAAAAAAAATTCCCATTGAGTTTCTATCATTGGAGAGATGTTTTTCTCCCATAAGGGAGCTATCTAGGTACCAAAAACCCTAACTTCCTCAGCCATCAGACCCTAGTTTATCCACCATTCTCTTACCTCCGTCTTTCCCTCCATTGCCCAACAACTCCTTTTTTTTATAATTTCAAACGCAACATGCTCTTGACGATTGTGGTTTTGGAGATTTGGTCATATGTGATGCTTTCTATCTTGAGTATTTACCCTACAAAATTAGTGCATGGAATGTGCATTGGTCTCCTTCTTCTCTCATATCAGGGAAGTCCTGTTCTTTCATCTTGTTTTTTGCTCTGCTTTTTCTCCCTTTCGCTTTATATTTTTTTACACATACTTTTTT
This sequence comes from Handroanthus guayacan, assembly GCA_014898755.1. Taxonomy (NCBI): domain Eukaryota; kingdom Viridiplantae; phylum Streptophyta; class Magnoliopsida; order Lamiales; family Bignoniaceae; genus Handroanthus; species Handroanthus guayacan. Next base: position 953,481 of record JACFYI010003355.1, on the reverse strand, counting down.
TGGTTTTTTTTCTACTTTATTCTCTTCTGTGTCCTCTGCATGTTTTTTCCCTCTTTCCTGTTGGTTTTGTTACTAACGTTTATTTTCCTTCACAACCCCATTCTAGTGCCTTGGTGTGTTTGGGTAAGGGTTCCATCTTGTTTTTTCTCATCGTAGTCACTGATGAAGGCGCTGCATGTACTGCCCTTTTGAACTTCTTTACATGATGGATTTGTCATCGAAACAATTCGGTAAATTCTTTAATTTGCATGAAGAGGAAGAAGCAGAATTGTAAGCTTCGGCCTTAAAGCCATCTAACTTATCAGTTGTAAGACGGGTGGTATCAATTAAAAATTACTCACTTGCAGCTTTGAGGGCAAACATGAGTCGTTTGCTGCAACTATATAAGGGGTCTGAAGATGGCTCTTCTAAATGACCAATGATTTAAGTTAATGTTCCACCACTCCTTAGATGTCAAGCATACCATGAAGGGTTGCCCGCGGATCATGGATCGACATGCTTTTATTCTTTGAGAGATTAGCGGGATCCCATGAACATAGAACTAAATATGATGCATATAATTTTTCAAATTCGTAACGCACCATATCAAATCAGAAACACGATAGCTGCAAAATACATTGGTGAAAGAACAGGGGAGTATCTGGACTTGTTGCCACTGCGGAATGACGTTGAAAAGAATATGATGTGTGCTAAGGTTAGGATTGATGTCTCTAAGTGACTTCGACTTGGAATTAATCTCCGGATATCTGAATCAGTGAGCAAGTGAATTGAGTTTGAGTACAAATGATTACCAATATTTTGCTATCTTTGTGGTTTGGTTGGTCACCTAGAAAAACGTTGCTCGCTTGGATATGAAAATGATTTCAAGTACCCAGGTGATAATATGGAATATAGATCATGGTTAGTGCAGATGACTCATGGCAAAGTACCTCGATGACTAAACCTCGGCCGCTACCTCTTGCTATGCGAAATCTAGCACTAAGCCCTAAAG
>JACFYI010003355.1:933368-952390 GCA_014898755.1 Handroanthus guayacan | reverse complement strand
ATATACATATATAATTCTACTTAAAGAAAGTTATATAACTTCTATTAATATCAAACACTAGCGAAAGAAAAAGAGGAAAACTAAGGGGTTTGCTCTCCCATATGAGATCAACACATTGGTAAGCTTTGAAGGTTTAATATATGAGAAATGAGGAAAACTTGAGGATGATGAAACTTAACCTAACATAAAACTATGATTTTGATAGGTGTTTAATCCATTATTTGGATCAACCAAGTTCAAACTTGAGAGCTTAGGACCAAGAGTAAGTTTTGTGGTCTTCCTTGCTCCTTTGATTGATTATTATTGTTTTCTCGATTTGGTTTCCTATATTTCCTTTGTTGAACAAGAAATGAGCTTGTATGTGGCATATTTGTTTGACTCATTATGTTCTTGAGCTCAAAATCTCTTGATATGGAAACTAATAATTCCTAGAGCATCCTTGATATCTTTCCAGTGACTTTAGAATGGATTTGGACCATGGACTAAGAAAAAAAAAATCGTACAAAACTTCAAAAAAATCGGATTTTGAACTTATGACATCAAATTCATAAAATTTGTAAATCTAAAATTTAAGGCTGGGATTTTAAAGAAATATGTTTCAAAGATGTTATTAGAAAATCGGATTTTAAAATATATATATATTTTCAGATTTTAAATGTTGAAAAAAAAAAGGGGAAAAAATTTCAGAATTGTAAATATGGAAATTTCAAAAGTAAATAAAAAAAATAATAAAAAATAAAAAAAAATTACTGTTCACGGGTTACTGTTCCCACGGCAGAATATCTCCCCTGATAAGGTGTGTCCACGTCTTAAACCTTGCCTGCTTCTGCTCTTTGTTTTTTTTTCAAAAGAAGAACTCCCCTAATAAGGCGTGTCCACGCCTTAAACACTGACCATTTCTGCCCTTTTATTTCCTTTAAGCAGAAAATCTCCACTAATAAGGCGTGCCCACGCCTTATCCCCAAACAGCCATAAACAATGAAATTTCAATTTTTGATATCTTTTGCTATTTTAAATCCATCTTTTACCTCTTTTCAGTGGTTTAAAGTTTTCAAAATGATTATTTCCTTATTCCAAAGTTCGAATCAAATAAATTTCAAATTTAGCATTTGCTACCGATTGATTTTCATTCGTATTTCACTTTTGAAAAAAAAAAAATGTTTGAAACTTTAAAATAACTTTTCCTAAGTCCGAGGTCCAATTCAAATCGGTTGTTTGAATCCATTGTCTCTATGAATTCGTGCCCGATATGGCTCACTTTTCGAATAAGTTTTGTTTGTTATGAAATTCGTGCCTATGAGGCTATATGTTTGAATATGTTCCATTTGCTCTGAAACCTATATGAATATTCGATAAGTTGGACCCTGAAAATTTTCAGGAGGATTTGATTGGGCGATATCGGGTCGACGATCGAAACCCCTGGGGATTCCTATATGTTGGATAGTTCGGATGAGTCCTGGAGGTAGGATTTTAAAAAACTACTCTTGAGACTCATGGTCGAGTGTATTGCGGCGGTTGTGTCTCAAAGTAAGTAGGCTCTCCTCGAGCGGCCACTCAGAAAAGTAAACGGAGGGATAAGGTTATGAGTATGTTATGTGTTGGAGTTATAAGGGTGACAGATCCACCAAATATTTGTTTAAGCCATATGCGTTTATTGACGTGAATGCAATAAAAATTTAAATATTATTCGTTCATTCTATACGTTCTAAATGCTTTGTTTGATATTTGACATCCCATTCATGTTTTGTTCTTGGTATGCCCTTCGTTCAAAACTTGTACTCTTCCTCATATGCCATAAAACTTGCTGGGTCAGTGGACTTATGATTTCATCTATCATATAGGAAATTGACTTCTGGAAATCACCTGAAGTTTGGAGGACTCCATGATAGAATTTTTAGAGTTGATGTATGTGGCTGTTAATGTATTTTGATTGGTTAGAATATGCTAGGATTTTGTACATAGAGATTTGTATCTTTTGGAAACATGATGTATTTTGTTAGTTAAAGCATCTTGGGAATTATGTATACGTTAGATGTTTATTTTTGGAACTTAAATTGTAGTTTTGGAAATTTTAACTTGTATTTAGGTTAAGCCTTGGAATTTATGCAGTGGAGATATTGTGAAATTTTTCGCTATGGTTTTTAGTTAATCCGTCTTTCGTTGAGTAACGTTTCGGATCTAGGGGCGGATGCTCTAGGATCTCGGGGCATTATATGTAAATTCTCTATGCCTTGTTACTTGCCCCATGGGTTGTCCTACTTTACACACACCTTTTAAACCATCCCAAGCCTCATGCCCCCAAATCGTCACAAAATATACCTTTCCATATCTACGAGCCACTACTATCTCTACTCCCATAGTTTTTAAAAGCATGAGGCAAGAGGCAGCCAAGGGTTCAATTTTTTAGGCAAAAGGCGAGGCGAGAGGCAGGCAAGGGGTCAATTTTTGAGGCAAAAGGCAAGGCAAGAGGCGGGTGATCAAAAGGTGACCGAGGCAACAATTTAAAAAAAATTATAAAATATATATATATATATAAGTGCAGAAATTCCTAAAACATGTTATAGGACAAAACAACATACAATAAATATGTTCAAGGCTTCCAATTTCACAAATTACCATTCCCATTACCATAATAACTCGTGAAAATGAAAATATGAAAATAGTGAATGATAGTCAAAGACTCCAAGTATTAAACATTCAACAATAATAATTCAAATATCATCCTTATCTTCACTCAAGTGAAAATTGTCTTCTTCATGCTCGTTGTCACTCTCAATTGGTTCACACTTTTCCTCTTCATCTTCCTCTTCCTCTTCATCTTCATATTCATATTCATCTTCATCTTCATCTTCATCTTCATCTTCATCTTCATCATCAACAAGATGTTGAGTACGCTTGCTAGCCATACTTGAAGCACCTACCTTTATTTTTCCCTTTTGCTTAGCCTTTCTAGCACTGCCACTCGGAGCTTTCAAAGTGGCTTGTTTTTCTCTAGTAAAATACACCGGCTCTTCAGCTCCAGAGGATTTAGAAATATGACCCTATGTTAGGTCATCATCAAATATCTCTTCGCCACTATTCCCACCCATTCCATCATCCTCCCCTACCAACCACTCATTGCTATCATCAAGTTCATCCAAAGAAATGGGATCAATTGTGTCACGAAGATTTTAGCATCATCTCAAAGCTTTGTTATATTTCGCAAACACCAAATCGTTCATTTTCTCTTGAGCCAACCTATTTCTCTTCTTGCTATGAACCTACCAATTTCATGTAACATTCACCAATAAGAAATAAAAATATGAAAAGAAGATATCTCTTATCTCTATAATTTTTTACTTAATTAATTAGCTACTTACATGCTCGAAGGCACTTCAAGTTCTTTCACATCCGGATGAACTACAAGTAAGGTTAAGAATCTTAATAGCAAACTGTTGCAAATTTTTAACCCCTCCACCATAAGCTTTCCACCAATTAGCTGTGAAATAAACATCAAATTATTAAAGTGATATTAACATTATAATTTTCAAAAATAGATATATTAAATAAGAATTTATAGTTTTACCCGATGCTTTTAAAATTCCTCTGCCTCTTAGCCATAGCCATCCCAAAGAGATCTTCTGCATTCCTATACATCATTAACTCGTCACTAATAATATCTTGAACGCGTGTATCCGACACAACCTCTCAAGACATTTGTAAAACCCAACCATAATTTCCTTGTCACTTTCAATGTTTGGATTTGAATAGAAATACTTCGGATTCAAGTAGTAGCCGGCTGCATGCAATGGCTGGTGAAGTTGGTCTTCCCACCTCCTATCAATAATATCAAAGTATGGACAATATTTCTCCTCATCATTCTCGAAACTCTTTGCAATAGCCTTTTTTGCTCTATCCATAGCCTCGTAAATATATTCCATAGGAGATTTTTTCTCACCATCAACTAATCGAAGAACCTTTACCAAAGGACCAGCAATCTTAAGGGCTTTAATTGCTCCTTGCCAAAATGCGACAGATAGAACAATTTTAGATTCTTAATCTTTCTGTTCCTTTGCCCATTTATTTTTTCTCCATACATCTGAAAGGAACACAGCCCTCAATCCTTTCTTTACCGAATTAATTCTTAAAAGTGTGAAGAACGTCATGGCAAAACATGTCAATGCAGGTCTAACTAGCTCTAACTTAGTAAACTTTCTTATCAAGTTTACTATATCGGGCTGACTATATATATAGCTATTTAATTTCACAGCCTTCATGAAAATTGGACAGATATCTTTTTCTTTAAATATATCCTCCAATATCAAATCCAAACAATGAGCTGCACACGGTGTCCAATATAAGTATAGATATTTTGCCATCAATAATTGCCTTATTAAGATAACAAAATATAAAGAAATAATTACTAATTAATAATTAGAATTAAAAAAATATAATAATATGAATTATGATATAATGATAATTGATAATTGATAAACTATTGAAAAATGAATCGTATCCACAAGTTTCATATTTGAAGCATTATCCGTGACAACTTGCACCACATTCTCGGGTCCAATTTCCTCCACGAAATCACTCAATAATTCAAACATTTCCCTCCATCTAGCTATACTCCGACGCATCGACTGACTTTACAAACATACTTCCTTTAGGATAATTAATAAGAAAATTAATTATTGTTCATTCTCTTTTGTCTTTCCACCCATCCGATAAAATTGAACAACCATATTTTTTTCATTCTTCTTTATGGTTTTTCATAATCTTTTTCACTTGTTGAATCTCCTTCTTAAGTAAAGGAACCCTTACATCATAAAAACTAGGGGCCTTGAACCCTAGACCATATTTTCCAATCTCATTAATCATTTCTTGGAAACTATCATATGATGCGGCATTAAAAGAGATCCCCACATTATACATCCATCTTGCTATAGCCGAATGTACTCAACTTTTCAATACTTTCAATGCCTCATTATTCATGTTATTTTGCTTCTTCATGTCTTTTGAAGTTGGTTGCTCGCCATGACTTATAAAAAGTTTCATTGGCCCTTTAATATTTGTTTTTGTTTTTTTCTTTAATTGAGCCTCCCGACTTAAGCCTTCAAATTGTTCTTCATCTTCATCATCAATGCCAAGACTTTTCAAACACTCTTTGTGACTTCTTTGTTGTTGAATTTGTTTTTCCATAATCATTTGCTCTTTGGCTCTCTTTTTGTTGCCCATGTAATTTCGAATTTCTTCTCTAACTTCATCCGAAACTCTGTCACATGCTTTCACATTCTCATACCCTCCTACAATGTGTTGTTTTGCACGACAAATCCCCCGAAGCATTTTTTATCACAAAAAATACATGTAGTATTACAAGTATTTTTGAGATTTTCTAATCTAACATACTTCCAAGCCGGATCTTCCTATTACTAGAAGTAGACGAGACTTCGCCGAAACCGAAGGTCGATATTAAATTTAGGCAATAGGCTGGCTAGAATTCTGCAATAATTAAATAGATTTTAAATAAATATATTACCAAAAAAATAAATAAATAAATAACAGAAAAAAAAATTTGGAAAACAGCAAACAAAAAAAAAAAAGAGGAAATTTTTTTTTAAAAGAAAAATGTAATGGAATTAAATTGGAAATTCTATTTTTTTAAAAAAATCAAGTTATTTACATAAAATAAAAAAAAAAAAAAATTTAACCCCAACAAATAAATAACAATATCATATAATAAAACTCAAGAAAAAACTAAAAAAGTCAAAAGACTAGGGAGAAAAAAAAACAGAAAAAAGGAAAAAAAATAAAAAAAAAAAGGAAAAAGAAACACAGCGGCGGCGAACTTGTGTGGCTGGTGCAGTGGCAGTAGGAGTGAGAGTGAAAAGTGGGTGTTCTTTTTTTAATAAGTTTGACTAGAATTTTCCAAAGAATGAATTATTTTGGTATTAGTTAGATTTTCCCCCTTTTTGTTTCTTTTTTCTTTTTTCTTTTTAATAAAAAACGTTGAAAATATAAAGGCGAGAGAGACAACCGCGTCTTGCCTCAGAAAAAGGCGAGTGAGGTAACCAAAGGCAGCCGCCTCCCATACAACCGCCTCGCCTCATATGCCTGAGATGGTAACCCCTTGCCCCTCCGCCTTGAGCATCTCAGGCAACCGAGGCATTCACCTTTCATAACAATGCCCATACCCTATGGCAACCAGAATCTTTCACCCTAAGATAACATCACTATAAGCCCCTTACCTGATCGAAACACAAACCCTCCTCCTTTTACACACACCAACAGCCCTATCAGTGAATCTATCGCAGTGATAAGCGAGAAAAAAATAACATGATAACTGTGAAAAACAGGAAAATGATAGAGATTTGAAGAGAGCTCATCTAGGAGAAATTGATCTTGAGTTGTTTCTAGTGGCGGAGGCTGCTCAACAACCCCGCCAACACCTATAAGTTGCTTATTTTGGAACTTCCAGGGGCTCAGACACCCTTGACAATTCGACTTTTTGGAGATCTTATCCGTAGATATAGCCCCATTGTGGTATTTTTGTCCGAAACAAAATGTTGTTAGGTTATGATTGAGCACCTCAAAAGTTGTTTTTCACTTTTTGGTATTAATATCGATTGCATTGGACATTCGGGTGGGCTTGGATTATTGTGGAAAAATGATGTGGACCTTAACTTAAGAAGTTTTTCACAAAATCATATTGATGCCCTAGTTTATCTCCCATAGTTTGCAGAAAAGTGGTGCCTTATTGGATTTTATGGCTTCTCTAATCGCAGTGAAAGAAGACAATCTTGGGACCTTCTCAGACAATTACATGATTTGGAGTTCTCACTTAGGTTATAGGGGTGATTTCAGTAGCCTTCTATCCGATGCAGAGAAAGTCAGAGGAAATCCTCTTCAACCACATGTCATTATGGATTTTCGCCAAGCTCTAGACAATTGTGGGATCTCAAACTTAGGGTATGTTGGTTATTTGTTTGCATGGTGCAACAGAACAAAACAACCTTTCACAATGAGATCTCAGCTTGATAGAGTATGTGCATCAAGTGATTTGAGGGACAAGTATCCATCTTCGGTGGTGGAACATTTACAATTTGGAGGCTCCGATAATCTCCTCTTACTACTATCTGTCGAACAAATAGATCATAACATATCGGGGAATCAAAATTAGGTCTTTAAATTTGAAGCCTTTTAGGTAAAACACCGTGAGTGCGAGGCAACCATTAAATCATTTTGGGACCATGATCGATTAGGGAAAAGTGAGCTGGACATTATAGCAAAGCTTCAGGCGTGTGAAAAAAGCCTCAGAGGTTGGAGTCAATTGAAATTCAGAACAACACGTAAACATATTAGCTAACTTCTAAAACGGCTAAATGGTTTGAGTATGGGATAGATTAATGAGGCTACTAAAGCAGCCGTTGAAGAGACCAAAAGTGATCTCGGAGATACATTACTTAATGAAGAATTTACTAGAGGCAGCGTAGTAGGGTTGATTGGCTTTGGGAGGGCAATCAGAATATTGTTTTTTCTACTGGCAAGTCACTATTAGGAGAAGAACCAACTTGATTCGGGGCTTTTTGATAGCAGTGGAATTTGATGTGAGTCGAGAGGGGACTTAAAGCGAGCAGTGACATCTTATTTTGAGAATATTTTCCAGATGCCAAACCCGACATCTGAGGATATTGAAAAGGTGGTGCGTGCATTTCCAATGAAAGTAATGGATGAGATGAACGAGAAACTTTTACAGCTATACATAAAGGAAGAGGTGCTTCTCCCTTTTAAACAAATGCACCGCTCTACAGCCTCTGGTCTTGACTATATACCAGCACTTTTCTACTGAAAGTATTGACATATTGTTGGTAAAGACGTGTGTAATTCTGTTCTCAATTTCTTAAACAATGGGGGTCTCCTTGACTCCACAAATTATACATATATTACTTTTATCCCTAAAACCCGCAACCCCCAAAATATGACCCCATTCCGTCCAATAAACCTTAGTAACATTATCTACAAATTGGGGTCCAAGACCATAACCAATAGGCTAAAACCTATGCTCGAGTCAATCATATCATCAACACAGTCAACTTTTGTCCTACAAAGATTAATAACTGACAATGTCTAATCGCTTACGAAATTAATCACTACACTAAAAATAAAACGAAGGGCACTAATAGCTGTATGGCAATTAAACTCGACATAAACAAAGCCTATGACCGAATTGAATGGCCCTTTCTCTGATGTATGTTTGCTAGATTAGGTTTTGCTACTCGTGTAAATGACCTCATCATGCTATATGTTACATTCGTCAGTTATTCTTTCTTGATAAATGGCTCCCAAGTCGGATTTCTTTGTCCGAGTAGGGGTCTTCAGCAAGGTGACCTAATTTCACCTTATTTAGTTGTCTTTTGTACTAAAGGCTTTATCTTTCTAATTCAGAAAGAAGAGCTCTCGATCTAGCTATCTAGGATCAAAATTTCACAAAATACTCCTTGTATTTATTACCTCTTTTTTGCAAATGACACACTTAATTTTAGCAAGATGGATTGTCTATCAACTAGGTCGATTAGACAAATCCTAGATATCTATGAATGTATCTCTGGACAACAAACCAACAGTGAGAAATCGTCCATAGTGGTTAGTCGCAACACTAGAGCTAAACGACGAGCAATGATTATGGAGATTTTGCACTTTTCGATAGTTGACAAGTACGAAAAATATCTTGGCTTACTGATGGAGATGGGCAAGTCAAAAAAAGAGATTTTTTCTTACATAAGAGAACGAGTTTGGAATCTATGTTTAGGGGAGAAGAAGCTATCTGTTGGGGGAAAAGGGGTTCTTATAAAGTCAATTACCCAAGCCACTCCAACATATGTTATGAGTTGTTTCTTACTACCGAAATCTTTGCTTCAGGAATTGACGTCCATGATTTTAAAGTTCTGGTGGGGATCTAGCACAACAGAGGAACTTTATGGGTCGATGGGACATTTGTTATTTTTCCAAATGCTTGGGAAGGCTTAGCTTCTGAGATCTCTAACTTTTTAAAATTGCCATACTTGCGAAACAAGGATGAAGGCTTATAAATAATCCCATGTCTCTATTACGCAGAATCCTCAAAGCCAAGTATTTTCCTAATAAATATTTTCTAGAGGCACAACTTGGATCAAGTCCAATGATGATATGGAGAGGCATCCTTGTAGGTCGAGAATTGCTTAAAGGCAGATTGAAGTTGGCATGACCCATGGCTGGACATGCATAACTCCTACAAACCAATTAAAAATACAGTAGAGAAGCATAAAGGTATATTTGTAGTAGATTTAATACATCCGAAAACTGGACAGTGGGACACACTCAAAATTCATGACATGTTTTGGGCAATTGATGTCGAGAGTATATTGCAAGTCCCCTTGAATCTCCAGCATGGAGCAGATCGTCTTGTTTGGACCCTTACATCATATGGTAAGTTCACGGTTGGAAGTTGCTACAACTATGGACTTGACAATGATAGAACTTCCACCAAGGGATCGAAAACGAGTGGCATCCCAAATGACAAATGGAATGTCATATAGGGAAAGAGTTTGCCATGTAAAGTCAAGATATTTTGTGGCGTGTAGCATGGAATTCCCTGCCTACAACAAGTAATCTAGTTTGTTGAAATTTGGCAACCATTGTCGAGTGCCCAATGTGCCAAAAATAAGAGAAAGATATCCATCATGCTCTGGTTTTATGCTCTCTAGCAGATCGGGTGTGGTGATGCTCTGGTCTTAATGTCGATATACAGTCTATCCCCTTCCCAAATAGTCAAGTTTGGTTGACAAGGTTTTGGATGCCGATAATTTTATCCTGTTCCCTATTCTCAGTAGAGCGACTTGGCTTAACTGCAACAACAAAGTTTTCAATGGTTCTTTCTTGCAAGCTAAAGATCTGGTCTTTTGTGGACGTAGCTGGAGAGACGAGCTCAAACCTCTTGTAGGGAAGGAATTTATTGATGAAAGTGCTATGTGCATCTTGTTTGATTTATGTAGTGTGGTGTTTTTTTGGACACCTGGGTCATATTCTTCTCATTTTGGCTGTGTTGTTTTCCATTATCTTTGTGGGCATATTTGTGGTCTTATTAATGAATGAATTGATTTACCCTCAAAAAAGTAAAAAATAAAAAAATAAAAATAAAAATCCATAGTTCAAAAGGTAAAGTATAATTTTCCCAATAAAGTATATCTATTATACAATCCACTAACCCCATGATTAGTGGCAAAGTAGTTATTGAGAGTTTTCCTAATTCAAATCTCAACTATTTCCTCTAAATCTATTTTGGATCGGGTTAGTCCTTTTGAGTAGATCGAATCGAAGGCTAAATTTCCAACATAAAGAGGATTATTACACATTATAAAACTAATTCTAGAAGTAGAAATTTCAAAATGACATGTGCGATCCTTGGTGCCTTAATTAGTTAAATTCTAAGGGTGAATTATCAGAGCCTTATAGCATAAATGGTAGGGCCGGACAATTATCACCTAAATAACAAAGTAGGGTATGTTCTTACACTCAATTAAGCACGACAAAACATTCCATCCCTTTTCCACATTTTTTATGGCAAACCTTACACATATCAAGAATTTTGGTAAGACAAAAAATAGAAGATGCTAAAAATCATATTTTTGTTTATTTAGTTAATGAGAAAAATATTAAGGAAAGAAAAATTTCAGAAAAAATGTAATTTAGTTGGAGAAAAGTCATTTTACTCATAAAAAGTGAGCAAAATGAAGGAAAAACTTACTTAGGCATATCTCCTTCTCTAATACATTAATTTCTTTTCCATTGTTTCTTTCCTAATTTTTTCTGTTTTTTTTTTCAAAAAACAAACAAATATGAATTTCTTATTCTTTTTTATTTTTATTTTTCATAATATTTTCTTTTCCTCGCCAAATTCTTTAAATCAAATATATTGTTAATCATTTCCACAAATCTCATTGAGTGAAAACTTGATGATTAATTAGTAAAGTAATTACCTAGATTGGTCAAAGTCCGCCAGAAGCAAATGATTCCAGCCCTGACTTTGGCTGCATAAAACTCCAATTATCTTTTCTTCTTTGTTTTTTTGGGCAAAAGTCCAAAAGAAATGGCATTGTGATCACGTGGATCTCTTTGTGGTTTTTTTCTTATCTTTACCTTCTTTCTTTCTTTCTTTTTTTTTTTTTTTTTTTCTCATTCATGTAGATCAATGAGTCAAATGTAAAACATCCCTAGAGTTTTATCATGATTATTAAAATACCTTCTAATATTTGGATAATTACCATTACACTCTCTGAGATTTGAGTAGTTACTATTACATTCCCTGAAAATCTTAAACATTACAAGTACCCCACTAGACAAAAGAAAGTACTTGCAATATTATGTGGCAGTCTAGGGAAGTCTAACTATAATTATGCATACATTCGAGATTTTAATTATAATTATGCATTAGTTGCACTATATGCTAGGGGGTATAATGTTAATTATTCAAACATAAATGGATGTTTTGATAATTATAGTAAACCTCAAGGAACATAGAGGTGCTTATCCCTATATAAAAATATAGACATCATATATACATACACACACATATAAAAATATATACATCATATATAAATACACACATACACACATACATTTTGCAATGTGAAGATGACATGCAAAAAAGGCCAAAATAGAAATAATAGAATTATAAGAGCTGCGGTGGGGTGGATGGCGTGGGCCTTATTTGTTTGTGAAGTCACAAGGGTCCAAACTGGGTGACGATCGTCCATGCATTTCTCTCGTTTTAGAAAAGACAAACCTCACACCTTCACACAATGGGACATACACATATTCGCTCACGAACAAAAACCTACCTACCATCTGCAATATAATATACATATAAATTTATATTTAAGCAGATTTAGAAAGCAAATTACAATTTTTTTTAAATTTTGATTTAAAGATAAGTTCGAATTATTTTTCATTTAATTCATGCGAAACTTGACTTGAGACAGGTGAATGGAGAAATGCTTACTGTTCAAGCTTGATTGTGTTTGATTTGACTAAAATTTAACCACCAAATTAATCTGAAATACAATTTCAAATTCAATAAGCAACTGATCAAATCAAATTAGAAAAGACATTATATAACTGATCAACTCACTTTATACACCTAGCGATAATGAAATTCTTGTCATAGATTATGGTGATTATTATTATTATTTTTTTTTAAGTTTGTAACTGAAGCATTTCTCCCTTAGAACCATTCGCATTACAACCTATATATTTTTATATCAATTCTTAAGGATAATTACTGCAAAAACCTCTTGAGATTTGTCATAATTAATTATCAAAACACCTATTATAATTTGAATAATTACCATTACACTCACGGTGTATTACAATTAGACCCCTAAAGTAACAAATATTAAAAGTAGATTGCCTACCGTTAGATTAGGAGGTCTATTTGTAATGTTTATTACACTTATAGAGAGTCTAATTGTAATACATTGGGTATTGATAATTATTCAAATCATATTGGATATTTCGATAATCTATACTATATAAAAGAGAAGCCTCAAAAGGTAGTTCTCATATCAAATTTTATAATTTCAACTTTATCCTTCAACCATCACCATCCCCTATTATTTTTCACGTACAACTACTCTTCCACTACTAATTTTAAATAACATTTAAAAAAAATAAATAGTAGAAAATTATGAATGCTAATTTATTTATACTACAAAAAGATATACTATATATAATTGAGTGTCAATTTATGTACACTACAACACTATGTAGCATGATTCACAAAAAATTAAGCGACATTGTAAAAAGTGATAAGGAATATATATTTATTTATAAAACACCAGCCTCTATTATTTTTAAATATACGTGAGAATCACTGCATGCACAATTACTAGTAGTAGCAAACCCCAATGGTATTGGTCAGGTAATTATCCCTAATTCTCATGATCGATATCTCTAATATTTTCCTTTTTGCTAAACTAATCTTACATTTTTCCCATTTTCTTTTTGTTCAACTTTTCCCGAATAAAATCAAGAACCTTAAGATCCAAATCTCCAAGAACTTGCTAAAATTATGAGCCAAGTGAAGAAGAAGTTGGATATCTAGAATGTAGAATAGAGCCGCAGGTGGGGCCCGGGTGAAGATCAAACACAAAAGAGTTTTTCCTCAAGTATAGTTGTACGTGATGGCTCATGAAATTCTTGCAGCTTGTAAATTGAAAGTTAGTTGATATATGCATATATATATATATATGTTTGTATGTATATCGTCCAGTTAGGGTATCACGTTAATCATGCTATACTTCTCTGTCTTCTTCCTCTTCTCCCCCGCCACACACCCACCAAACTTTTATTTTTTTTATTTGAGATTAATAGAAATTAAATATTTCTAAGCTAGAATCCTCAATTTTTTAATTATTTAATTCGGGGAAGGGAAGAGTTCATAGCCACAGAAAGAAGGGACAAAAAGGGAATTAATAAAAAGTTAACATATATATGTAGTCCTGATCAAAGGTATAAAACGAAGTTTTGGTACATGGTTGTTGAGCTTTTTAAGGTTCATCATGTTTTTATTTGGCCTTACATTGGGGCTGTCATTATTTCAGGAACAGATATTCCAAAATTTGAGACAATAACGATTAGAAAGTATTTTTCAATAACTTTTACTTTATGAAGAATTAAAAACGTATGAAAAAAAAAGTGATAGGGAAAATCGAGAGTGTTTGAAAATAAGCATTTGTAGGAATTGGATGGGAATTGTTTTTAACTTTAACTTTAACTTTGTTTAGTTTAAGCATTTTAGAAAACTGAAATGGTAGAAGTAATAAGTCCAAACACTTCAAATAGGTGCAATTTGACTAATGGGTCAAAAATATATTTTTAAGTTATTGCAAACACCTTTTAATATATTATAGATTCTATATGCTCTTATTATTTTAAAGATTAGAATTATGAAGAAACCGACTACTGTAAATGAATACTAAATAGATCAGATATACTATATTTGTATCCACATCCATATCCGATTAATTTATTTAAAATCATATCTGTATTCGTATCAGATGCAAATTCATATACAATAGATACAATAAAACGAATTCAGATATATCCATATCCGATTATAATTATAGGTTTTTGGATATCTGCATTTAATTGTAATTATCTATATCTGTATTTGATTAATCCATATATCTGAATTTGAATATTATTTCTTGGATATCTATACTCAAATAATATAATTTTTTGGGTATCAATATCTTTATCTAATTGGTTTAATGAGCAATTTAATAAGCCTAGTCAAACAAAACTTGTAATATAAAAAGACTAAAATGCATATTGATCCAAATATATATTGTAAAAATGCTAGAATATATTATGTACAATAATATAATATTTATAATATTTTTTAAAAAATATTATTTATTATATATATGTTAAAACATGAACAAAATATAGAATAGAAATGTTTCATATAATAATATTTTAAATGTTATTTATTGCATATGGGTAATAGATATAATAATTAAATTATGAATAATCGAATACATAACTTATTTACATATACATATATATAAAACGGATACATATTTGGAGCGAATACTAAATAGATCGAACAATTGATTACTATATTCTTGTCTATTTTAGAATCAAGTATTTCTTAATCAAATATGGTTAATATTCATTTTAAACAAATATGAATAATATTTCATATAATAAAGAAATATAAATACGAATAATAATTAAATTTTAGAATATCCATTGAAAGGATAAGTTCTACCATCCTCCCAAAACTTAATCCTAAGGAGTGGATTGGAATTACAAAGGATAGCACATTGTAGAGTTCTGTAAGGTCATGAGTTTAAATTGTGTCCGGAATGTGAGACTTATAATCATTTCAATATTGATAAGATGAGTTCGTACGCATCTAATGCTACAATTGTACAGATACATATAAAGTGACATTAATTGTTACGATACTATTCATGCATGCATTCCAGACAACTGGTTTTTATACTTAAAATAAAAAAAAAAAAAGAAAAGAAAAGGAAAAATGAAAAAGAAAAAGAAAAAGAAATGAATGGAGCAATGCTTATATTACCATAGATGTATAGCTCTCCTAATTTTAATTAAAAAATTACTATAATTAATTCAATTAAATAGATAAAATAAGCTAATGATTTCCATCATTCCAAATTAAAAAGAAGGAAGCAAGAGTAAAGGATTAATTAATTAATAAATACAATATTTTATTTTCAAAAAATAGGTCGATGTCTCACAGTACTATAATAGACTATAGTACTTCTTTTTTCTTTTTGTTCTTTTTTTTTTTTTTTTGGAATGAATGATTAATTGTATTATTTGATTTGGAGATAGTGGAGCTTTGTAGTCCTCTTAGTTAAGAGGTTAAATTAAAATGAGGAAGATCAAATCTTGCGAATCAATTTGGAAAATAACACACCTTTTTCAGTCATAATTACAGTATTTTCAATTCTTTATTCCAATTCGTATTCTATTTCTTATTTTATTTCACGGATATTTGCCAAGTGTATGTATAACATTCATAATACTATGTTTTTATTAGGAAAAAATTTGATACATTAATTAATCACATGTGTATATTTAAAACGGAGAACATGAGATAAAACATTGTTTTGAAACAAAGGACCTTAACCGGGTTAATAACACTTTTCGTCCTGTATGTTTGTCACTTTTCGGTTTTGGTCCTATAAGTTTTGAATTTTGAATTTTCGTCCTATAACTTTCCAAAAATTCGCATTTTTGGTCCTGTGCCACCAGAATCACTATTTGGTCCGACATGGCATGTGTATTTTTGCCGGACAGGTGTTTTTTCTGACGGCCACGTGGGATTTCCGGCGTGCCACGTAGGATTCCGGTGGCACAGGACCAAAAATACGAATTTTTGGAAAGTTATAGAACGAAAATTCAAAATTCAAAACTTACAGGACCAAAATCGAAAAGTGGCAAACATACAGAACGAAAAGTGTTATTTTCCCGACCTTAACCACAATTGTGAACAAATGACCGGACTTATCCTAAGGTACTCTAGGAATAATTTAAACCATTATGGAAAAATTCTACTCGACAATACTTGCTCAATAGTTGGTCTCTGATTTCTTGTTTATCGTTGATGTTTTTTAATATACCTGATACATATTCATAACACAAAATAAAAAATAGAACCTTAAATTAAAACAAACAACTATAAAAATGAAGAATGAATGAATAATTTGAATCCTCTATTACAAAGCATGTTTCATCTAACTCCTCTCTTAAATTAAAATAAACTACAAATAATGACAAAAAAAGAAATTAATTAAAGTGTCTTTTCCCATTTTATAAAATAGAAGATGAAACGTGTTTCGTAATAAAGCAACAGGGAGGACATGGGCTCGCTGTCCGACACCCACAAAAGCAAGAACATGGCAAGTTGCCATTGCGAGGAGACTAACCCTATGCGTGCCTCATTTCTTGCTATTTTTCCATTCATTCAAATGGTTGACAGTTCATCAATCAATACAGTTTGAAGCCAGTACATTTTTCCACACACCACAGCAAAAATCACACCACCCTGCACATAATTATTAAGGGAAAAACCCATGACACTGTGTGTACTGTGTGTGAAAGAGAGAGTGCAAGCCCATATATAACTGAGCCTTGTGGTTGTAACATATATAGGCATTGGATGGTTCGCTGGAATGGACGGAACGGGAACAGCCTTTGTTGTGTCAATGTTTTGGTATGGAACGAGTTTTAAGTGAACTAATATTCCAAATTTATAAATCATCTGGAATGAGCTAGGTGACAATTCAATTTATGAGACTATCTTGACGGAACAAAACGGTAGCCTTTGCATGTTATAATTTTTTCTACACTTTCTCTTTGACCCCAACAGTTCCTCCACATTACAATGGAACTGGAACAATCACCTCCGTTCGGACTACTGTGACCATTCCTGCTGACCATGGCATTGAGGACTAAGGCTTGCCTTATTCATCACTGTACTGTTAGTATATGTTGTCAGTTACCTGATAGAGGGAAACATTAAGACTGTGAACTACACTGACTCACCATCAAACGAATCAAAGATATCCCCATTAATTATTTAAATTCATAACGGTCCAAAATCTGTCACCAATCCCAATGAGATTGAATCAAGCAACAGAGAACGTACACAGAAGAAGCATTATGGCGTTACAATGACAAAAGGGACAAAAGAAAAACAGATAGTTACAGACTTATTAAAACTTACCATTTATACCCACAAATAAAAGAGAAAGAAATATAAGCTAGCTAGTTTAATCTGTCATTACACTCCATGCTCAAAAGGAACATGCAAAATAAAATGTAAAGATATTATCATGATGATTAAATACAAACAGAAGGGTCTTTTCTTGATTAATTGTAAACTATTAATTAATCAGCTTGTCCTACTGATGAAAATTGAAATGAAGATCGTCAACAAGTACTATATATATCTGAAACTTGAAAAACTACTTCTGTTTTGGACTGTATTCTTCCCTTTTGATATGATGTATCTGCGCCACATAAGATAAAGAACAGACTCATGATAAAGACTACATCTTGATACAGCACAGAACATTTACTACTAATTCAGAAATCCTGCTGTATTTTTCTCATCATCAACGCCTTTAATTAGGGCAGTGAAGTGTACTGAGTCAGTTCGCTCCATGCTTGAATTCCATTCCAGTTGCTGGTCATGTTGTCATTTACACTATTGCTGGTACTTGTTGCTGGAGTTGGCGTTACATTTGCGTAAGAATTATCGAAAAACCACTCAGTTGATAAGTTTCCATTTTCACTCTCTTTTCTTGATGTCCCAATAATACAAGATTCTGTCTTTGAATTATCCAGAATATTCTGAAAAATAATGGGCTCTGGCTTCTGAATTAGGGGTTCAATAGTTGCAGTTGAGATAGTACTGTTGTTTTCTTTCTGATTATCTCCAGCAAACATCATGGCTAATCTGTGCTGCTGCAACTTCCAGTGCAGGTCTTGGTTTATACAACTCAAGGACTCAATTGAAGATGCAAGATTGCTGTGAACATTCACGGATCCCATTTCTTGAAGTTGAAACCCTGACGGGGCTCCATCTCTTTGTTTAAGTGAAGGAAAAGTACTGAAGCCCATTAGAGGAGAGGGAGCTCCCGAAGGATCAAGACTGAAACAAGGGCTTGAAGAAGAAATATTAATATTCCCGCAAGAAGTGGCTGATATATCCCCAAAAGATGAAAACTGGTTGAAAATACTAGTATCTGGTGTGTGCAGCCTGGGTATGTTGATCCCTTGAAGCTGAAAATCCATGGCGGGTGAGAGACCCTGAAAGAATTTCAACCCACCAACATCAGATGACCCACTGGAGTCCTTTGAATCACCGGAAAGCCTCTGAGAAGACTTCATTTTCTTGTTTTTCCGGCAGCCGCCGCCTATAGGCACGTTGCGCAGGGCACCACCTCTTGTCCAGTATCTTCTGCATGTCTTGCAGAAGTGCCTTGGCTGTGTGAGGCTGTAATTGTTGTAGTAGCAAAACTTGGTGTTCGGTGAGTCACATCTTGGGCACTTGAGGGCTGGTTCTTGAGGCCGAGCTGATGAGGTTTTCCGGCTGGTGGAGTTCTTGCTTTCATCTTTTCCGGCGGGCTTTGCGGCTACAGCACAGTTATTCTCATCAGGAGCCATATTAGTCATGTGAGAGAGAGATAAATTAACCCTAGGTGTGAAAGAAACAGTTAATTGTAATTAGAGGACAGACTGAGGCGGAGAAGAACAGAGGAAAATATGGGTAGTGTTGGTTTGTTGAGATTGGTTTTGCTGAGGCAAAGAAAGTGATTGAGTTCATTGGTTTCATGCATGGGGTTGATGCATAATGAGAGGATGTTGATGGGCACTTGTGATCTTCATGATCA
Organism: Handroanthus guayacan; assembly: GCA_014898755.1. Classification (NCBI taxonomy): domain Eukaryota; kingdom Viridiplantae; phylum Streptophyta; class Magnoliopsida; order Lamiales; family Bignoniaceae; genus Handroanthus; species Handroanthus guayacan. The sequence continues at coordinate 933,437 of JACFYI010003355.1, read as the reverse complement.
AGAAGAACTTCGAAGTCAGATCTGATGGAATCAATAAATATGAGAGAGAGAGAGAGAGAGAGAGAGAGA
>JACFYI010003355.1:868343-886921 GCA_014898755.1 Handroanthus guayacan | reverse complement strand
TCAAAGGTAGTCAAATGTAATTAACCCTTTTTTTTCTAAAATAATTTTCTGTAACTATTTATATAAATTTATTTTAAAGAAATCAAAATTAGTTTTTGTTATTAAATATAATTTATTTAAAAATACTTTTATATTATTTTTGACATAATAATAATTAGGGCAATTATCACTAATAGTTTTTGAAATTTTCACTTTTACTCACTTTAGTCCCTAATGTTTTATTTTTGATTTTAGGGTTTGTAACGCCCCGAATCCCGAGGCATTTCGCTCCGAGATCCGAGGTGCTACTCACAGACGGAAATCATTCCAAAACCAAATAGAAATTAACATAATGCATTCATACGAAATCCCAACAGAAAAGTACCATTACAGGCCATTAAAAATTTTAAAATATATATCGATGCTAACTTATCATAATATCCTTACAAGCCAGTAATTCCAAAAATACAATCCAATCTATCCAAACAAAGCAGGCCACTAAAAGATTTACCAGTTCCAATCCGTACAATCATTAGTAATACGGGCTTAAGCATATACAATAATCCATAAAGAGAAACCACAATCTTTACGGAGCTCCAGACAGTTAATTCTTGGTCTAGGAACCTACATGATATTATGGAATCAAATACAAACCAAATTCCATAGATTATGGAAGAATTCAGCTGCCCTCATTCAGCAGATTTGAATGCGATTTTCTTTCCTTCTTTTTTTTTTTTTTTTTTGAAATGTTATTTATTGGATCAAAATTTGTGGGCTGAAATAGGGTTATGTTTTGGGCCATTTCTTGGGCTTAAAAGGAGTCTAGTGGGCCGAAATATTGCAAAAAATCGAGACTTAAACGAGAGAAATATTTCGGATGCACAAAACTTATTTTGACGTTAAAACGGTGTTCGTGATTTTGAAAATGAATTACTATTCAAAAAATCAGTAATTTAAGATTTTATGTTAGGGGAATTCTTGGGGTGTCACAGGGTTTTTAAACTAATAAATTTGTGCTGCTTTGGTTTTTTGGTCAACTTTTTACTAATTTCTTGTTGAAAAATGATTTGTGTCAATATCACCTTAGGGAAAATTTGTCATTTAAATAAGAAATAAATAAATAAAAATATCTAAATAAGATGCCCTAAAAATCACCAACATCTTTAGCACTCACATGAGCATCAACTTTATTTTTAGAAATTATTTTAAAATTAATTTATAAAATTAGTGGAAATTAATTACATAGAATCATTTCAAAATTTTATTGTAGAAAAAATTTACCAAAAAAATAAAGAAAAGTATACAAAAAGTTATTTTCCTAAAAGAATAATTACAAAAAATAAAATTAATTGTTTTTACTATTCTTTAATATTAAAAGATTAAAGTAAAAATAATTACATAAAATTATTTTAAAAAATTTAAATTTTTTAAACAAAATATCTTTAATAATTAAAAATAATTTTAATTTTTCTAAAAATTAATTACAAAAAAAGTGATATACATGTCGGACAATTACGTTTTACTACCCTAGGAGATTATAAAATTACAAATCACTACTCTCGAAAATTATAAAATTACTAATCACTACCTTAACGGAATATGCAAGATCAAAATGGTCATGTAACACTTTTCCGTCAAAAACCCTAACAGAATGGATAGTTTTGTAATTTCACAAACTTATGGGGGTTAATTTGTAATTTTTAATAATTAAAAATAATTTTAATTTTTCTAAAAATTAATTACAAAAAAAGTGATTTACATATCGGACAATTACGTTTTACTACCCTCGAAGATTATAAAATTACAAATCACTACCCTCGAATATTATAAAATTGCTAGTCACTACCTTAATGAAATATACAAGGTCAAAATGGTCATTTAACACTTTTCTGTCAAAAATGGAATGGATAATTTTGTAATTTCACAAACTTACAGGGGTTAATTTGTAATTTTTAAATTACGAGGATAGTAGTTGATAATTTCCTAATCCGGATGATAGTTAAATGTAATTAATCCAAAATAGTTTGTTGTTTAGGGTTTTTGTCTTTTTTTTTTTATTTTTAAATGTTAATTTTTTTGCTTTTTTTTTAAAATTTTTTGGGCATTTTGAATTCAGAAACCCAAAAAAAAAAAAAAAAAAAACAAAACAAAAGGAGTAAAAAGCATCATGCGCCAGCACACCACGCGCGAGCAGACCAAATGCACGCGCATTTGGATTTATAAGATAGAGTAATAATAATATATGTATTTTTCCTGATGATGGAACTAACATAGAAATTACGCGAACATGGGTGATCAGGTTAGGCCATCTCGGGGGGCAAAAAGGTAATTTGGCATAATTTGACCAAAATAATGGATAAGATTTAATAATAACGATAAAAATAATAATAGACATAAAATCATTGTTAGCGTTGTAATTAATAAATTAGCGACCATTATAGATAAAGTAGGATCACAGTCATGGGGCCCACAAGCCATCAACCCAAGAGACATAAATACTTGTTAATTCCTCATGAAAAAATCAGAGACTGATTAGCAGAGGAAAAAATTCTCATCAAGCAGAAGATATGAGATTTTGTGGAAATCTTTATTAATTGTGTTTAAGAGACAAGAACCCATTCAATTTGTTATTGATCCTTGGTCCGGATTCAGGGGCAAGATATTGTGCATAGTGCATCCTGCATAGTTGCGTGACGTGTTTGTCGTAACATTGTTCTAAAATTGCATACCTTTTTACATATAGATCTATAGTATGTTGAATGTCCCGGAACTATTGATTTGAAGAACCCCTTAGCGAAGTGATGGCAAGCAAACCGAAGGACGAGGGATGGACCCACCAAAATTGACTTGGTTTCCTCCACTCCCATATTGGTCTAAAATATCAGCAAACAAACAATTTAAAAATGAAAAAGAAAAGACATGGGTCATAATTGTGTTCCATCCAAACAAACTTGATTGAGATTTTTTTGTCCACGTCCAAATAATTTTTTTTTTTTTAGAGAAATGATTATATTTAATTATATATCAATATTAATATTATTACACGAATATATTTTTTAAAAATCGATCATATATATAATTAAATGCAATCCAAATAATTCAAACCGCCATTTAGTGGATAAAGACTATCATACGGTAGATAAACACCCACACGCTGTCAGTGGAACTTGAATCTTGCACCTCTATTATGAAAAGGTGGAGGCGGTGCCACTGCATCCAAAGGACGGTGGCCTGACTAAATTCTTAATCAAGAACCATACTATGACTAATAAAAATGACCCCTTTTTATTTATTTATTTATTTTTTATGGAGAACCATATATTCTTAAATCGTGTAATCTTACACCACATGTAATACAAAATAATCTTGAGATTATGCATACCGAACACTTAATACTGCATAAACGACATAGCCTAGGGTCTTTAAAATAATATGTTTTTCACAATAATAAAATTACATGATGTGGAATTGGAATCTGCCATGGGAGACTGTTGTAAGAAAATCACTTTGATAAATTAATTTCTCCATCTTAATCCACCTTAGTTACACAATCCTTATGATGGATGTCTTTGTGTGTGTTTACATGTAACCCTAATATGTAGAGGGAGGACCAATTTATATGTGATCAACTTTAACTCGATACGTCCATCAATTAATCGGGAACAGTTAAAATTTAATTCCTATAAAGTAAATGATTTTATTTCCTCAAATCAGACTATCAATCACCTTAAAATCAGGTCACTTGATTTTAGCCTTTATTTGGCCCCTTTGACAACTTGAGATCTCAAATCGAAACTAAACTTCTGCAGTAAACAAGACTAAAATCTTACTTTTTTTTCACCTCCCCCGAATTATTTTGTCCTTTTTATGATTTGGTTGTCGTAAAATGCCATTAACCCTTGTTTTTATTTTGTTTCCTTCCAGTTCTTTTAGTTATACTTTCAAGTGTAATTCAAAGAGTTGCGTGAATTTCTCTCTCTCTCTTTGTAATAATTGGATCATAAAATAAATCACCATATTTACTAAACTACCAGACTAGAGTACTGAATACTTGATTTTAAGATAACTTTTTATTATATTGAATCTTATTTAATTTTGATGTCATGAAACCATAGAATTAATATTAATCATTTGCTATATCATTTAAATTAAATTAAATTTTTTTAACAAAATTAACTAAATAAGTTTAGTAGCGTGAGAAAAATAATTTGATCTTGTCATGTCCCAGACTTGGCGGTAGCCCCTTTTGATGTCGCGAGACTTTGTCACGGCAGGTTCACGTGTCAATGGGCGATATGTGTTGGCTTGGTGGCAAAAATATTAAGTTGCGGATTATTGACATGCCAAATTAAAGTTGGCCCAAGGACTGTGGTAACAAAAGTTTGCGGGCACTTGCAAAGTGTGTCGACATGTAGGCAAGTTGATGAGCAATGCGCACAATGGCATCTGCATCATCAGGAAAGACATGAACACGAATAATGGCAATATCGGGAACAAACTGATAGGCACCATATGCAGGAAAAGATGAAAGCCAAAAAACAAGGAAGGCATCCACGTCGGGCGACGAGTAGACATTTGCCGATCAGCAGCAAAGTGGGCTTGTAGCTGAACTTGATCAAAGATGAATTGTGGATGACTTCTAGCGGGACAAGGATTCTCCAACATATGGGCAAGTTAAGAGAACGAATTAACTTAGGAGTCCTATTTTTAATAGATTTTGATATTTCTTGTAATTGTGGACTTTGTCTATTATGTATTTGAATTCTAATGAGATTAGAGCTTGATTCGGTGCCAATAAAAATGCTAAGGACCTCATAACTCAAAAAATGTGTGTAGTTCTATAGAGGGAAAATTTGAATATTGCGTGAAGGCCTTGGCCCTTTGTACTTGAAATTAAGGAATAAAATACAAGGTTGGGGGTTTATCTCGTAATTTATTGTGCCTATTTACTATTATGCTCGTGTGTGCTGTGTCTGTTCAATAATATTCTTAAACTCTCAAAACAACTAAATACCTGTCGGGTGTATTTTATGAAGGCTGACTAGTCATTGGAGTGACTAGGCCGCATAGTGGACAAGCTTTAGGCGAAAAATTTGCCTAAGTAAAATGCCCTGTGACATCTGGGGACTAGATGGATGCGAGAATTACATAAAAATTCACTATATGTAACTTAAAATTAATTTATAGGTAACTTGCTCGAAAGTAATATCTAATTGTTGCACATGAATTCTTTGGTTAAAGTCTACGAGACGTCCACTTTCATTACTTAATTCATATGGGACGGTGTTCGTATCACATATCAACTCAATAACTATACGAGGAGGTTAGTTAATCACAAAATTAAACCAAATATGACTAATCACCTAGTAAAAAAATAAACCTTTGTATGAGAATCTAACAATTTTGAGCCAAAAAGAAAGAAAGAAAAAAAAAAAAACTCTCAAGTGTTTCAGAAGAGAGTAACCAACTATTTTCACTAATCACAATGAAAAATCTAGTTACAAAGGCAAAAACGAGGAAAAAAATCTATCTATGAGGCCTTCTCCTTGATTTGGGAGGCTTGTAGCTAAGGTAAGCTAAAGAACTCGTACTCCAAACCTTAACCACCACATAAGATGTAGTGTATACATACAAATCAGTTAATCAACCTAACAGTATCATCTTGAGGCGGGCCCTCCAGGCGAATATAGTCATACATGATTCCAATGAAAGGATTTGAGCCTCTTGCTTGCTTAAGATATATTGTATTTCTTCCATTCACTAGTTGAAATCCTGATATATCGACGCTGTACAGCCAGTATCTCCCGTGAATCCCATGTCTTGCAATTGCGTTGTCCCTCCCTATCCGTCCTGTCGTAAAATGAGGTTGCTCTATACACGGGTTGTTGATCCATATCTAAGAATACAGCCCAGTAAGTCATGATTATCAATGAACATTAATAGTTATCGAAAGATAAGTTTTTCAAGAGTAAATATATGTGCATACTCATTTATCAAAAAAATAAAAAATAAAAAAAATTATGTGTGCATACTTGTAGTTCAGCCAAGTTAGCAGATGCTAGTGCAAGCCTCAGTGTGTAAGGGCCTGTCCTGACAACATTTTTCACATCAAATAGAATTCGCCATGTTGTAGGAGTATAGATATGTTCGTCTATTTTCCTGAAAATTTTGTACAGTTGCAATCTCTGTTAGAGAAAAACAACAATAGGAAGTGAAAACGGATATTGTACGAAACAGTACCTGTTAACATGGGCGAAGAACCAGTCTTCTCTATAATCGCTGACTCCTACAGTGTAAATCAGATCTTTGGTCGAATATAAATCAGTATATCTGTCCCATAACCCGTATTGCCTAAACCTGGAGGAATGTATTATTGAATGTATGAAGAGGAGAAAAGGCCTTATAATACATATAGACACATTACTTTGCAGAGCATAGAGCTTACTTTTCTGGGTGGTTGATGTATAATTTGTTCATAAGGCCTGGGGCCGGATCGGGTACATAGAACTCAGAAGCTGTACGATCAGGGATCCCGATTTCCCACAGTGTCGGACCATTTCTTGGAGGATCATATACAAGATCACCTACTTCAACTTCACTTCCTGGAAGCATGTAGGTATATACTTTATTTTTGAGTAAAAAGAATGTTGAGAGATTTACGCGAACCAAGTGTGTGGTAGTTGAAGGACCTGGTAGGATGATAACGTCATCGCCGTATGTATAGTCACCGATTATTCCTGGAACCCAGGCATACAGATTGTAAATGTCTGCTCTGATATGTCTAATGGTGAAGTACCCCATTTCATCAGCTTGAGTCCAAAATTGATAGCCCTGAGGACCATACGTAACAGCATGTTCAAGTAAAGTGAGAAACTTTGAAAGGACAAATTGGACAAATCAATATTGACTTTACTAGAAATCAATGTAACCTTAGCATCATCTTGCCAAGATCCGACATCTCCAGGCGGAGCTAATCCCACGTATGCTGATTTTGCTGGCATAATGTCTCTGTTGATGTACCCGTCGCGGACTAGTAACCGACCACGGATGGTTCCACGTTGATTTGCATGAGGAAACTCTTTTGATAATGGGAAATCGTAAGGCCATTTCTTTGTTTCTTTTGACATCTGATGTGTTAGAATGTAACATGTTATTTTGAGGAACATTAGGAAAGAAATAACTAGTTCAGACGATATAGTATCACATAAAATTGACCTGTTCTTTTGCGTCTTCCCAAAGTGTACTTGGCTTATTGCCTGAATCCGAGTTCAGATATACAAAAACAGGGCCAAAGACCTTTTTCCAGGGCTCTCCATCGTGTAATTTAACTCCAAAATTCGGACCAGCATAATGGTTACTAAAGAATATCTGTATATGGATAAGTATCTAAGTTAGTCTGTGACAGAACAAAACATGGTAATTGACATTTTTAAACAACATCGTCGGTGATTATAGTGTCTGAATTTAAGGTAGATGGAGATGGAGAGGTGGTTACAGCTAAGGAAGTTGAGCCAGCATGAGAGGTAAGATCTTGTTTCACAGGACCACCTGCTCGAAACTCATCACTTGGTGTTATCACCCAAAATCCTATGCGCGGATGAGAGCTTATCCAACCGTGCACACGGTTGTCCTTATTGTCACATGAGTACTGATACTTGTCATCCACCTGCTTAATTATTTTCACATAACAAAGTCAAATTCTAGTGTACATTAGCTTTCATTGACAAAGTATTTCGATTCTGATTAACAAGTAAAACGGGGCATACCTCTCCTTTGATTTTGGGATTGGTAGGGTCTGTCAATAGAACTGCTTCTTTATAATCAAGAGTACGTCCTGCTGTCCTGTCATGGTCAGTTGGCATGATCTTCTGCCTATCATCCGATACAGCCATGTAACGGAACCTAATCATGCATGTTTAATCAGAAAAACTAAGTCATTACATACGAACTGAATCACATATTTGAATAGTTACATGTTCTGGTGAAGCTTGAACGCTATTCTGGCTTCATCAATGTCTAGATCAGGCCATCCTTCTAAGTGGTGGAATATTGCGTACGAGTAGAAACCAGAAACTCCACGCAGCATTATAAACCTGTAAATCAATTAGTAAAATCCAAGGCACTCCCGTAAATTAAGCAGAAATTAAGAAGAGATGTAAGTTTAAATGCATTTATATTACAGCACTGCACCTTTTGTCTATATTTAGGGGAACAACATTTTCACCATTGGAGGCATTCCATTTCTTGGTGAATGAAACTTCTATCTGATCTTTAGTTTTTGCTATAACCCTGTAACTTGTACTTTGTAGCCTGCACAGGGACACAACAAAATATTTGAACAATTTTCCATCTAATAATCCAGTGTGATGAAATGATCATATTTCTTGAAGTCTAAAAGTTTTTACGTGTCAAAATGGCTTCTGCCTTCATCTGGCCTACTCCAAACAATATCCCAGCACCTACATTAATCACAAATTCGGCAAAAAACGATATATAAGTACGTATGGATCAGTTTATATCATGAGTATGATAAGTATGATAGGAACATAATAAAATGTTATAGTCACCCTCTTTGTGTTTCTTTAAACCGAAATTCGAGGACATTGTTGATTCCTTTATATGCTACTCCTGCAATCATGCCTGACGGCTTTGTTAATTTGATTTTAACAATGCCATTATCCATCTCCACCTGCAAAAAATAATTTGACACGAATCGTTCTAAATCATTTTTCACTTCAAACAATGTATTAGGTACATAAATACAACGAAGAAACAACCGGGTTCCTTGATCAATACTCAGTTTTATATGAAATGATTATTGCAGGAAATTAATGTACTTTATTTTTAGGCTTACATGGTTACGCGATACATGAAGCTTGAGTCGAGGAGATGACCCTTCATTTCTCTGTGTAAACAACCTGCGCGAGTATATATGTTGGTCAAGAGACAAGAAAGTGTCATGCTATATTGTAATTTAAAGATGTCATCTATATTTCAATAAGAATTTAGGCCATCTACGAACCAAACATATTATTACAAAGTCAGGACTTCTATTTCCTTTATAATGGCTTTGATTATGTTAGGTAAAATAGATTACAGTGGATCAAATACTACCTTGACTTAGTGCTATTGGAATTGAAACATAGATAGTACACGTGAGAAAATTAAACATATGTATCATATTATAGAAGTATACTATATTTCAGAGTTTTTATTAGATAGAACTTCTGTGTTATATGATATTTTTATACAGATTGCATATTTGGAATTCCGAATTGCAATATATAATATATGGCAATGATATTAGATAACAAAGTTTAAACGGGCCATTATCACGATGGGATTAGTTTAAATAAAGTATGTCTCTAGAAAGAGGACTTCGGACCCTCTATTGTGATGCGTATTTTAGAATCTATTCTCTCATAGAAACATACTGAATGTATTAAATATCGTCATATAAAAAAAATTACATTTTAATTACGTAACTATACTATTTTTCAGTTTTTGTTCTATATGTATTGACTAAACAATTTTAATCCTATAAATAGTCATGATTTGAATAAGTAAAAACAATTTATAATGTTGGTCCTGTAAGTAGTAAGAATTTTGCAATTTTAGTCTATTGAGTAGGATTAAAATTGTAAAAAACGGTCATAAATTATTACTGCTTACAAATTGCCAAGTTAACATATACAGAGCCAAAAGTTAAAAAAAATAAATAAATAAATAATTGCATAATTACAAGACTAACAATTGCATTTTCCCTATAAAAGCACTTAGTCTCGCATGAAATACACTTGGCATATTGCTATGTGAAATGAAACAGATGATGATATTATAATACAAATGAGTGACAATTAAAAATTTTCAGTAATTCTATATGATAGGTGTTACAGTAATAATTTTGGAAAAAAAACTAGTAATGAAAAAAATTATTTTGAATTAATTTCACCATTGACAATTAGTGACAACTTAGTAATAATGAAAATTTTGTACAAATTACAATGACAATTTACGTGTTATTAATTATCTACTGCAACAATTTAAAAAACTAATTTTTATCACTTTTAAACAATATTATTAACAAAATAAAAATTGTTGTCACTTATCTAATACATATTATTAGTAACAAAGTTCACATTTGTCACATAATGTTTCGTTACTTATGTATATTACTTCTTTTTTTCTTATTTTATTTTATTTTGTTTTATTTTGATTTTTTTCCTTCTTACACCTATTGTAGCATATGACCCAAACCAAATTGAAAGTGTTATGTATCCCTATTCGTCGAAAACCACTCATGGACACACATGTATCTCCCACTCTGCATGACACATTTTCATTTTCCTTGTTTACAATTTGATATGAGAACATCCCATTTAAGTAAGAATCTTTCATCCTCAAATCTATAACTGCACATCATCCATGCAACCTGGAACAACCAAACTTATCCATATTCCTCAGTTTGTTTGTTTTTTCTTCCATTTGAATGGTCCGAACTTCTCCAATGGCGTACATGAATGACAGTACATGTACAATTTAACTTACATTTATTCCAAATATGTCTTTAATGCCCACCTGAAGGCAGATTTATTGCTACATAATATGTAACTGATGCAAGATCATGACAAGTTTAAGACGAGATTATAAGGTTAAACCTGTCTGAAGAAGGAATCTTTGTATCACAATCAACAAGCAAGGAGAAAGAAATCGCAATGCAAAACCATGCCACCAATATGTGCTTTCGAACCTTCAGCATATTTGCCATCAGAAAATAACCTGCTAAAAAAATTAATACCACAAAAATAAAAAACTTTGTTTCTCAACACAAATCACGTGTGTGTATACGTATTATTGAATTCCGAAGGACGTATATATATGCTATGAGGCTTAAGAAAATAAAATATCCTCAATAATCCTCAATCAATAACTATATATAGATTTCAGAAGTACCTCAAGAATTTTTGTGTATAAATTTGGTTTTATTTGCTAATGCAAAGTTGATGATGGAGCAACTCTTATGATAGCTACAAAGGAAAGAAAAACAACTTTAAGCCTTTTTTAATTATATTCAATAAATTTGTAATTATGAAGCGGTACTAAAGATTTATACAAAGTAGAATTGTACGTACTTGGTTTAGCCTTGGGCTAGGTATTTATAATGAATATAATGATAGGAAGGTGGTATACCATAAAAACTTTTTAACTTTAGGTAGAAAAGGACGACATTGCTATGAATTTATCATCATAACCGGCTAAATTGGAATATGGCTCATAATCAGGGATTATATATAATGTTAATAAGGACTTTATTTAATTTTTATTATTATATTATTATCAATGGTCTTCCAATTTAGCTTTTTTCCCCTTCTTGACTGTTATCAGATAATTACGAGAAAAGTATTAATTTTGCTGGGATACTGCTAAAGATTGGCCAAATTGCCTAATATGCAATTCAAAGTCCAGACATGGACTTCCAGGAAGTGTTTGACAATTTTAGGCAGAGCTTCAAGAATGAGTTTTTGGAATTGCATTCCCCCATCAACATATCAAGTGAGATCATGTATGGCACAAAATGAAGAGGCGTTTTTAGATGCATATGAATATTTGTTCAAATGTTAAGATATTAAATAAATAATTAGACAATAAAATGAATAAAATAAATAAATTGAATAAATTGTTGTCGTTGTTATCACTGTTGTTATCTTATTGTATCAATGCTCTTAATTGCGATTTAACTTCTTTTATTTTGCTTTGTTTTGTTTTGGTTTTCTTTTTTCTTTTTTCTTTTTTTCCCCCTCTTCTTCCTTCTTGTTACCGGATTACATATTACGAGAAAAGTATCAATTCTGCAGAAGGTTGCCAAGTTGCCTTGTGAGCATTGAAAAGTCAAAATATGGACTTCCAGAAAATATAATTTGACAAGGTTTTGTAGAGCTTCAAAAATTCGTTTGAGGAACTGTATTATTCTGGAAATTTTTTATTTAAAAAAAAAATAGAAAAGAAAAATCTTATGATAGTTATCTATTAATCTGGAAATTTTTTATTTTAAAAAAAAAAGGAAAAGGAAAAACTTATGATTGTTATGAACCAAAAAGTAAGCATTTTGCTTCTTATAAACTTCAACTAAACAACGTTCAGCATATCAATTGAGATCATTTACGGCACAAAATGAAAATTAAATGTGTTTTAGTAGCGTGTTAAATATCTTCAAATGTTAAAAAATTAAATAAATAATTAGACAATGCAATGAATAAAAGTAAATAAATTAATAATCGAAAGACGTATACATATGAAAGACATACCTCGGGCTAATTAGGTCTTCAACAAGAAGAACCATAGCAATTCAGAGAAGCAGATGCAAACCAATTTGTGACCATAAAAATATGGGAATTCAAAGTGCAAAAGAACTTAAAAGTAAATTAATGATGTTTAAATGGAAAATCTTTTAAAGGCTAAAAAATTGGCAAAATGGAATATATGACGAGATGTAGGCAGTAAAATTGGGTTAAAACTGATGGATCAAATGAAATATATATTGATAAATGAAGGTAAATATGGGAAAAATGAAGCTTAATTGAAGGATTCCAAAAATTAAGAAAGATCATCTTGCTCTTTAAGAAGTTAACTTTAAGGATTTGAACTGAACACAAATTGATTGCTTCAGTAATGGAAACTTCAACAAATTAACTATAGACATTAATGAAAAATTAAATGTAATTAGTGAGAAATGAGAATTTATTTATTTCTTTCCGTTTGGAGTTTATGAATTGGTGTCTTACAGTAATCCTTTTGTTTGATGTATAGAGATTGATATTTGATCAACACGAAAGCTAATTGCATGCAAGAATCTCGTAATTAAAACCAGGGAATCATAGTTCTGTACTTTGCCAACTTATATTATTTTTCTTGGGAGATTACAACAAAAAACACATATACACACACACACACTATATATATATATATATATTGGACTATATAAATGCGCCTAATCTATTTCCACATATATATCGCACGAGTATGTGTCTTAGGCATCCGCAATAGAAAAATTAATTTTGTAGTTAAGGTTACAAATTAATTTACACTGCTTTCGTACCTAATGAAATTTTTAAAAGTAACGAACTGCTTTCGCACCTAATGAAATTTTTAAAAGTAACGAACTTATAAGCCAATATCCATGATGTCCTGTTTCACATGGAATAAGTAGAGAAAAGATCATCACTTTATAATCCTTGTTCAAAGAATACATATACAACTATTGGATATTTTTTTTGAGCAAGTTGCTCCTAACTCAATTTTAGGTTGCGCATGTTGGTGTAACACAAATTTCTTATCTGCAAAATATAATTACAAAACAAGAAAATGTATACAAATAAAAATCGGATCAAACTTTATAAAAATGGGTAAAATCTCTATATAATCCTCCGATTCTTGCTTCAAGACTTGAACTTGAGATTTGGATTTGAAATTTGGATTTTTGAAAGAGAATTAAGGCCTTGATCTTTCTTGGCCGTCAATTCCTCTTTCGATAACGGTTAATTGAGGGCTTTGTAGCTTGATCTCGAATCAAACGCTAAATTTTAGTAAACTCCGGGATGAATGCCTTGAATTGCGCCTGGAACACCGAAAAACACCTTGAAGTTGACAGAGAGAATTTCTTGGGACTCCTTCAATTCTTCTCTTGAATGACTTGTATTGTGTGTTTGGCTTTGAAGAATACCCCTATTTATACTTGTAGGGAGAGAAGTCTTTCCAAAAATTGCTTGACGAGGTGGCACAGTCTGATTGGCTCTCCATGATTTGATTGGCATTTATTTTCTTAATCACCAGATGTGATTAGGACTACAAAAAATATCATGGTTTATTTCCCTTATTGTACAATATTTGATTCTTGTGTGATTCGATTTTGATTTGATTGATATTTATTTTCTTAACCACAAAGATGTGATTAGGGTTATCAAAATTTTACAAGATTTGATTTGCAGACAACACTTGGCCACGTTTGATTGGCCACTGGAATATCAATTAATTGACTATTTAATTCTTAGAATTAAATTTAATTAAATTCCCAAAATGTAACTAGAAAATATAATTTGATATAATTTACAAGTGGCATTATTTGATTGGGCATAAATTTAATTTGTTTACAAATATCCCCTTGAGACTTGTTCACGAATAATGCCCAGAAGCCTGTTTCGAAGTGAATAAGTCGCGACTTTTTGTAATTGAATTCTTTCCAAAATATTTGGACTTTAAATTTGAAGAGCCCAAATTAATATTAACTTGGACTTTAATAATTTGATATCACAAAAGGATTTTAATTAAAGTCCACATTCTCGGCAGCCCAAGCCCACTGTATTTTCTCCTCTCTCCCTTCTTTTTTTTTATGCAACACGCGGGCCCCACAGCTTCATTAATGCATGGCTGCAAGCAATCTCTTTCTCCCGTTTTTCCCTTTTCTCCCCACTCCTCTTTTTTTTTTTTTTTCTTTTAATATGTGTTCCAAGTAACAAATCAAGTGGGCCCTTGATTGGTAGCAAAATTTAAATCTCCTTTCCTTGCAAAAGAACAATCTTCTCTGTATTGAATTACAGAAGCTTGGCCGTGTGATTTTTGTTTCCTTTTATGACTACCTTTTTTCTTTCTTTCTTTCGTTCTCTCCCCCCCTCCCCGTTTTGCTCCTCTTTTTCTTCAGCAGATTTTTTCTTGAATTTTTCCAATAATAAATCACACTTTGGATGGTAACAAAAATTGGTGAATTATTATTCATAAATACATCCAAGGATAACATTGGGTTTCCCTTTTTTTTCCCCCTTGAAGAGAGGATAGGAATTTCCCTTTTGATCCACCAATGGGTGTCTATAAAAGAAGACAAACTCATTCATCATTCAAGGACAATTTTCTTGGTCTCTTGTCCATCTTGGATCTGTAGGCATAATATTGTATTTTTTTCCCTCTTACTCATTCCCAAATATTTTGCACACCAAGTGCTTATTAATTTGCATGAAAATATATCTCTTTTCAATTCACAAGCTCCCTGCATAACTTGGCATCGCCATTATAATAGGGATCCCGATGTGCTTGGTAAACAACTCTCAACGCTTGCCTTTACTTTTTCCCTTTTTTTTTTGTTGCTTGTGTTTATTTTAACCCTTCTGAAATTTTGTTGTCGCAACTTGCAGGAGTAATTGAAGTATTGGTAGAGAAAGTTTCAAAACAACATCCTGCCGAAGCTGATTATATCATTTGGTATGCTTAAGTTGCATATCAATTAGAGGCTTTATATTCATTTTCTTTCTTCCCCTTCCTATTTGAATTCAAAATTTTTCTCTCTCTTTTTTTGGTTCAATCGTAACTGCCAAACGAACATCGTGAAATCCAAAGTTCATTATTGCAAAATACGAAATTCTCGGCAAACAGAATCCTATTCTCGTGAAACGAAGAATTGAGAAACATGTATTCACTTTCCAAACTCATTATAAGGCAATTGAAGAAAAGAAAAAAAAATGAGAATCTCATTCTTATGGCCTTTTCCATGAAACGAATATGCACTCATTTCCCAAATTCCTTAGTGCTTGGCAAAGAGAGTTAAGTACAACTCATAGTGGATAATGATAAAGAATGAGAGTCCAGTACTTGCCGCACGTATTGAAAGTTCGTATCATGATAATTAAGTAGACTTGCGATGAACATTGTGGCTTAATTAACTTCTATTTTCAAAGTGGCGTGGTTATTGCCTCTTGATTTAATCAATTGATTGACTTAGTACATTTTCTACTTGTATTCTTTTATAGGTTCTCATGGTGTACTTCGAAGATATTTCACCGTTTCCCGAATCACGCCAACTGGTTATTATTGATGATGAAAGTCAACCAGTTAAGAAAAGGACAACTTTAACCGTTCGCACTCCCTTTATAAGGCGATATGCGCAACAATGGCCGACGTTGACGAATCCGTACTACACAAAAGAATGATCTTGAGAAGTTCCTTTGAAAAGATGTCGAAGGTGTGGGCTCTAAAGGCAACTCACCATCAGCATCCAAATTAGCTAAGTGAGGATTCCTTCTCGATGCTAGGTTATCATATAATTGAGGGAGTGACCGAGTGGGAGGATGACCTTCAATTTACCAGAGAATTTCAGTATGTTAAAGGATACTAGGAATAGACCAAGGACGTTCTTAGCCGATATGAGGACAAGCTAAAGTTCGCACGGATATACGATTCTGTTTATGCTTCCCTGTTTACTTATGATCGAAATTCCAATATAATGAAGGCATTCATTGAAGCGTGGTGTCCATCAATTAATACCCTATTAACCAACCTTGGAGAATTATCGATATCTTTGTGGAACTTGCGCACTCTCGATAGCCTTCCTATGACGGGATCTCTTTATGAAGAAGTCGTTTCCAGCGTTGAAGAGTTTACTGGAGTCGATGAAGCAAATAGTAGATTCCTTCCGATTTCTTTCCAGTACTTATTTCTTGCTTACCACTTGTCTCGAGAAAGTAAAGACGGTGATCAATCCTCTCAAGTTTCTATCGAGAGTTGGATTGTATTTTGGTCTAAGAAAGACGTGAAGTATTAACAACCTCTTCCCGGCAAAGAATAGAAGACGGTGCACCCAAAGTCGAATCACAACCCTCTCGGCAATTTTAGCATATATGAGGAGTGGTCTAGTGCAGAAGAAGAGTCTTTCATGAAACTCGAGATTGGAAAAAAGATAGAGAAGAGGCCTACTCGGCAACATTCTTGGCTTGCTGGCTATGTTCTTTCATCCTTCCCGTTGAGAACATTGGCTCAATATACCCAAGTACTTTCAAAATGGCAAGCATCATGGCAAGTGGTCGAAGGGTGAGCTTAGCCATTCCCGTCTTGGCGAGTATCTACAAGGGACTTAATAGAATTTCGAGTTCTTCGAGCCCAGCTTATTTTAAATCTTCTTTTCTGGTTCATTTTGTTTATAGCTGGCTAGCTTTCTACTTTAAAACTCACCACCAAGTTTGGTAAGCATTCGCGGTCCCAAAATGACACTACATTCTGGTGAAGGGGGTGCAAAGTACTTTGAACCAAGAGAGGCTCGTAAATGGATCCACAAAGGGGACTTTGCCTCTTGGACTTGTACCATGATTATCAAAGGTAATGATTTTTTGTATGTGAACAATGAAAATGCCAAAGATTTCGAGCAAGACTATTTCATTGTCATTCGTTCGAGCTATCTTCCTTTGCGATGAGGTGAACATTTTATCGCCGAGCTACACAACCCACATCGATTTAGTTGCCAATTAGGGTATTATCAAGAGATTTCGGGAGCTCTCACACATGACATTCGCAAAACTACTTTGGATGACAGGATTGCTATTGGCGATTATGCACATTGTCTAAGTCTATGCCCAAGGCATGGCTCCCTTCTATGCCCCTGAATGCAAATAAGTTTTCTTCAGAAGATTATAAGAAGCGGTGGGCCAAAGTTCACTACAATTACTTTGAAAGGAATATCGAGAGTTTGATCAATTCAAAGCCAGATGCTCTAATGGAAGGTGAAGAAAATAACAAAGAGGGTGATCCATTCAATAAAGAAGCTTGTAGTTGTAATGCCCCGGAAAACTAGAGCATTTGCCCCTAGGTTCGGGACGCTATTCTCGAACGAAAAACTAACTAATAACCGTAAATAGAAAATTCGCAAGACATTCGTAACTTAACAACTCAAACATCCCATAATTCATAACTAATTTTTTTTTCAAGATACATCATGAGTTCTCCAAAATACAACTAATCGTACTTAAATTCTTACAAATTCGACTAAGCTTATACATGGTCAAATACATAAGTCAAAATACTAAATGCTACTTGAGGTCTTCACAAGCGAAGTCCATCAAGTCAATTTTCTACATGGTAATTTGAAGTCATGAGTCCACTGACCCAACAAGTTCATGGCATAGGAGAGACGAATGGGGTATAACAAAGGAAGCAAGAAGCCAACAATGATTATGACAAAAAAAATCAAACATGAATGTGATTTTCAACAAATGAAATTATAAGGACGATCATACGAAATGAATAACTCGAAATAATATCACATTCATGTTAATTTTATATATGGCTGAACTAACGTTTGGTGGGTCTGTCACCCTTATAACTTCAACAAAACATATATATATGCCTTATCCCTCCAAATTGCTAACTCGAGTAGCCGCTCGAGTAGCATACACATATTTTGAAGCACGGCCGATCGCGTGCCTCGAATAGCCGTTTGGAATCCTAACTCTAGGACTCCTTCGGGCTACCCAACATACAGGAATTCTCAGGAGTTTAAATCGATAATCCAACATTGCCCAATTCAAATCACCTAAGAATTACCCAGGGCCCAACATATCATGCATATAGGTTTAGAGCGAATAAACGAACATAAACAAACTTATAGGACTCAATCAATTTCATATGTTCACATTGAACGAATTCAAGAAAAATAGATTCGATTATAAAATAGGTTCAACGATCGGATTGGACATTAGACCATGAACTGCGGAAAAGTCATTTTCAAATCTTAAAAGAGTTCAAGGAAGTGACATATAAGTTCGAGATCGATAAACGAAGTCAAA
>JACFYI010003355.1:835497-850918 GCA_014898755.1 Handroanthus guayacan | reverse complement strand
AAAAAAAAAAAACAAAAGAAGGGAAAAAAGAGGAAAAAACAAGATAAAAAGAGAAAAAAGGGTACACAAAGAATTTCATTTATGTTTTTTCGTCTTAATATTCGAAGACGGCCCTTCAAGACGGATATAATCGTACATGATTCCGTACCAAGGTTTTGATCCTCTTGATTGAGTCAAAAAGATTGTATTTGTGTTGCTTACAAGTATAGAACCCGGTATACCAACACTGTACAACCAATATGACCCATGAATTCCATGCCTAGCAATTGCATTGTCCCTGCCTATGGTCCCTGTTGTAAAATGGGGAACTTCAATTCCTTCATTATTGATCCGAACCTAAATATCAAATCAAATATCCAATTAAACTATGCAAACTTAGCCATCATGTCAAACCAACAAATTAAAGTTGTCATATTCCATAGACGACAGTTGAAGTATACCTGCAATTCGGCCTCATTGGCTGATGCCAAAGCAAGTTGGAGGGTGTAATTTGCAGTATTATCCACATCTGCGAGGTTGAACATAATTTTCCATGTTGTCGGCACATATGTTTTATTGCCTATGTTCCTACATTGTAATGGCACGGTCAGTACTAGAAAAACAGCAAAGGTTGAACATTATTGAAAATTAGTACCTGTTCACATGAGCAAAATACCAGTCTGTCTCATAAATACTTGTTTCTATTGTATAAACTAAATCCTCATCAGGGTACATGTCTGTGTACCGGTCCCATAAACCATACTGCCTGAATCTGCCAAATTCCACACAAAGATCAGCAAGACAAGATTTGGATCTATATTAGAATGTAATGGAATATTACATAAGAATAAAAGATGATCATGTGATGTAACTATACTTACTTGTCCCCCTGGCTAGCGTACAACTGGTTCATAAGCGTGGGGTTCGGATCAGGCACGTAGAATTCAGCAGCAGTACGATCAGGGATGCCGATTTCCCAAATAGTAGGTCCATTTCTTGGAGGATCATATATTAGATTTCCAAGCCTAATCTTGCGTCCTTGTACAAAATTAACCATTTGAAGTTTTACATATACTTCATTTCATTACTTAAGGAAGTCCTAGGTAAAATCATTTATCAACATATAATTTATCATCTCTAAACCTGGCTGCACGTTGATTTCGAAGTTGTATTTGTAGTCACCAATAAATCCAGGGACCCAAGCATATAGACTGTAGTTCCCAGCTCGAATGTTTTTAATAATGAAATACCCCATAACATTAGACTCAGTCCAGAATTGGTAACCCTGCGACAAAAGCGAAACAGCATGGTTATATTTATGAAATGCCGTGAAACTATCGACTATGTTATTGAAGAAGCGAAGGACTACCTTGTTCTCTCTTTGCCATGATCCAGGGTCGCCTGTTGCGGCCAACCCAATAAAAGCAGAGTTTGCATTTATAAGCCTTTCACTAATGTAACTGGAACCATGCAAGTATTTAAATTATTCAAGTACTTACAGATATATATAATTTCTACTTTAATATTGAGATCAAAGTTTAGGCAGGAGAAATACCTATCACGGACCAATAAATGACCAGTCACTGTACCACGCTGCTCTGCATAAGGGAAGTCATCCGAGACAGGGAAATTGTATGGCCAGTTTTCTGTTTCTATAAGCATCTAACAGGAAGAAAATCGATGTCAGAATACGACATGGAAACAAATTAGATTTCATGTAACTAATGCAAGAAAATTGTCCCTACTACCTGTTCTTTAGCGTCAGCCCACAGTGAAAGTGGCTCTTCATCATCTAAAACTGAGTTTAGATATATAAACACAGGGCCAAAAACCTTTTTCCATGGTTCACCATTACGGAATTCCATTATTAAAGGTAGTCCAGCATAATGAGTACTGAAGAACATCTGCACATGCATTGCCATTACTAGTTCAAAGCTTGTACATGGCTACGTGCCATTCAAGTATTAACTACATACATTTATGTAAAAATTAGACGTACAGATAGCGCAATTGGACCGGCATGTGAAGTCAGTTCTTGCTTGACAGGCCCTGCTGTTTTAAATTCATTGCTTGGAGTAATTATCCAGAATCCTGTAGGAGGATCGGAGCATATCCACCCATGGACTCGATTATCCTTGTTGTCACTCGAATATTGATACTTGTCATCAACCTGTGTATTGTAACATTCACAACTACACATTTCATACTTGTACAGCTACGCAAAATAGCCACACATTTCATATAGTATCTTTGTTTTCTGCATAAAGCAAGTCTTGGTGTACAAAATTAGTATTAGTCGGCTTTCATGAGATTACCTCTCCTCTGAGAAAAGGATTAGCTGGATCTGTTAGAAGAACAGCTTCCGGGTAGTCGAGAACCTGGCCTTTCTCGCGGTCTTCGGTTGTTGGCATGATCCTTTGTCTATCATCAGACACGGCCATGTACTGAAACCTGAAGAAGTATCACAAAATCATGCTTTAATAAGCAATTTTTAGTTAAAAAAATCTTTCTTTCATTTAGAATAAAGCAAGATAGAGTCCTTACAAATTGTGCTGTAGCTTAAATACTATTCTTCCTTGAGAGATATCGATATCAGGCCAACCTTCCAGGCGCTCGAAAATTCCATATGAGTAAAATCCGTAGGAACCACGTAGCATAATAAACCTTTAGAATTAGAGGAAAGTGAAGACTTAATTAATGTACAGTAGTACCTTAGGTGATGAAAATAATGGGATAATGTTCAAGACTTACAATGCACCTTTTGTCAATATTCAGGGGAAGCCCTGTCTCTGAAGAGTTCCATGTCCTTATAAATGAGAGCTCTACTTGGTCCTCATCTTCCTTGATAATATTAAGACTAGTCCCTTCAAGCCTGCATGAACATCCACTTCAGTTACTCAAAACGAAAAAACCAATTCTTGGGTCATATTTCTGCATTATCTGCTGACATTCTGCTAACAACATTGTGTCTGATGGTAAGATTATTTTTGAGGAAAAACAAATAAATGGTGGGAAAAACAAAAATGATAAGAATTTGATGGAACTTTTTTTATATCTCTTTTAATATGTATTGGAAAATTATTTTTCTCAAAACACTTATAAATGCCTACATGACTTTCCATCCAAACTTTTTTTGCATGATCATGTTAATAAGGAAGAACTACCTCAAATGGCATGAGACTTGTCTTAGTTACAGAAACACACCCTCTGGTTTAAAAAACTACAATAACCCCACTTGCGTCATATTAATAGGGTTCTACTCTATTTGTTAAACTTTTAGGGAGTCTAATTATAATATCCAAAGGATGTTATTGTAACTTCCTATATTGAAAGGCATGTGTACGTAATCAAGCCAAATCTCATAGGGTGTGAGCAATTACCCTATTAACAAATGGTCTCATGAAACAGATAATTACCTCTACACCTCTTGAGACTTGTCATAATTACCGAAAGACCACTTGATGTTTAGATAATTACCATTATACCCTCTAGTGTACATTGCAACTAATGCATAATTACAATTACACCCACTCAATGTATGTATAATTACCATTGGATTCTTTAGGCTAACACATAGTATTACAATTACACCCTTTAGCCAGACATGTACTTATAATGTTTGATATTTTCAAAGGGTATAATAGTAATTATCCAAACCTCATATGGTGTAATGGTAATTATCCAATATCGGGGGATGTTTTAGTAATTATGACAAACCTCAGTGAATGTTGAGGTAATTACCCATTCATAAAAATAGCAATATTGACATCTTGTCGAAGCAACAAACAAATTGGGCTTACTTGTCAAAAACATCGCCAGGATGGTCTGGTTTGATCCAAACAAGATCCCAATACCTGCATTTGTTTCTATAAAAATTAAAACTTTTTAACATTTCAAAAATTCAAGTAACATGCAAATGAGGCAGAAGATGGTGTACCCTCTGTTATCTTCTTTGTACTCATGTTCCAATAAGTTATCAATTCCATTGTACTCTATTCCGGTGACCACACCCCCGGGATTCGACAAAGTAACATTGAGAATGCCATTATCCAACACCACCTGCAGAGTAATCCTTATGAGTTTGTATTTTTGAGCCAAAAATCGAAATTCGACAACATTAATTAAATATATTTCAGAAAATACTCCACGCATGGCCAGGCCGTATATCAATTTATCTATACTATCACATAATTCTGTTATTATAACTAGCTTCCCACGCACACTTGAAGAGTGTGCATAACATAAAAAGAATATAATTTACATACTAAGATATTATCTATACAGTGTGCATTTAGTAATTAAATTATGATTAATTTATGTAATATAATTGTATACATATTTATGTAAAGAATAATTAATGACTCATGGGTGGTTATAAAAATAAGTTTGCATTAAGTGTAATCTAGAGAAAATACATGAAACCATATTAAATGGGTCTCATATTTAATTAAAAAACTTGCGTTTATCACATACTCTCTCTGTGTGCATAAAATAAAAAGAATATAACTTATATACTAAGATGTCGCTAGCTTAGACTATGTGTATTTAAAAATTAAAATAAGAACAATATATCTAATATAATCACATACATAATTTATACAAAGAAAAAAATCAATGAGTTATGATGGTCATTAAGGAAAGTTAAGATTAAGGTTATTTTAGAGAAAACACATCAAGTCATACCAAACAGAATCTTTCAATTTATTAAAAAGTATAAACAGTTTATTAAAAGATATAGACGACGAAAACATGGGGTTATTGTCATATCATCTATACAGTTCAAAAAGTACTAGACTCTTTTTGGCACCTGTTCATATTAACTTTCTAAAATGCCCTCATTATTGAAAATTATTAATATCAATTTATAATTCAATGCATATAATCCTATTCGATTATCAGACCCAAGCAACGAGGGAGGCTCTTTATGGAAGAGCACTATAAACTTGTTAAGTTTCACGTTAATGTAAGAAATTGTACACAATGAGACAAAAAAGGAAAGTGAGAAGAAGAGAAAAAAGTAGTCAAAAGCGACTTTACTTGGTCTTCAAATAAATGCAACTGAACTCGAGGGTAGTACACCTCATCGTCACTGTTGTTCTTGTGAATCCTTCTGCAATATTCGATTAAATTTTTTTTTAAAAAAAAGATAAGAAAAAAAAAGGACTTGAACAAGTAAGAAACAAAAATATAGTTGCATGTGCTTGTAATAAAATATAAAATTGGAACTAAGACAGTCAATTGAGAGTGGCAATATAGAGAGCCTGGTAGCTATGTAAAAATTGTATTAATATTAATGCAATAAATATAACACCATATAAAAAAAAAAAAATCATTTAGAGAAAAGATTGACTTAATTAGAATTTAGAAACAAAATGCATAAGCCTCGAAGACCTTTTTCAATATATGTGACATCAAAATGTTTTTGATTTCTTAGCTAAGCTACAAATAAAGTTACAAATTTTTTGTAGACAATATAAATTTACAATATATTAGCTATCAACCCATGATCATATTTGTGATTCAACTATAATCAAATTCATAGGTAATCTTTAGTTGCGAGAATATTTATTTTATATTCAATTAAGTCAATTTCATGACTAAGGAGAATCAATGACGAATTATTAGTGGTAGCTGGTGCCACAAAAAAAAAAAAAAACCCAAACCAAAAAACAAAAAGGAAAAAAAGGGTGAAAAATGATTACCCTTTCTCTTGTGACAATAAAATTTGAAAATAGTTAAAAGATTAGGAAGATCGAGACAAGATCCCCGCTTCTCAATTCTACTTAAGACTTAATGAGGCCGACCGAGGTGGTGAAAGACGTTCCAAAAGTCAGGGTCTCACGGGTTGCATGAACAACCAGAGATTGCAATATTCTATCATTGTCCTTTACAATAGTCCCCCGGTAGATAGAAATGCAGAAAATATGTGGTTGTGTAGTGGCTGTAAGGTTTCTCATTTGCATAGAAAGAATAAAATGTCTATTTAACCAAACAGCATGCATTATGTCAATATTATATTTATATAGATATAAAATTATCTATCCCAAATTTATCATATATCCTCATTTGTTTTCTTGAGTTGTCCTAAAAT
The DNA here is from genome assembly GCA_014898755.1 of Handroanthus guayacan. Taxonomy (NCBI): domain Eukaryota; kingdom Viridiplantae; phylum Streptophyta; class Magnoliopsida; order Lamiales; family Bignoniaceae; genus Handroanthus; species Handroanthus guayacan. The sequence continues at coordinate 844,848 of JACFYI010003355.1, read as the reverse complement.
AATTTATTTTGTAAATGGAACCTATCTTTTTTTTTTTTGTAATAAAAAATACTCTTATCACAGCCTTCACCTATTATAACTTCTGAGAGTATCATAGAAGTACTTAAAAATTTTAGATATCCTCTTTCTTTCTTTCTTTTTTTTTTTTTCCATAAGAGAAAGGTATAAGGTGAAAGAACCCGATGTGGCTGTTCCAATTAAGGAAACCTAACTGTTATAAAATGTTCCTTTCAACAAAACTTATTGAGACTAAGCCCAACTTGGTTACCCTAACCCCACCAATATACTAGTGGATAAAGCCTCATTTCTCATCGAATCAGTATTATAGGCTAGTCATTGTCAACCCATAATGCACCCACAATATATAGTGAGCTCCAAGTCCTCAATAAGGTTCAAATCCAATTATTCAAGACAAAAGCGATGAAATTTTACTATTAGACTATCACGTAGATGGTTAAAAATTTTAGATATTCATTTTTTAAGTTCATAATTTTCTCATACCATTCAGTGCTGATCAAACAGGATATATAAGAGAAAGATAGAGTAAGAATTAAGTAATAGCTCCAAAAAATTTTTAACTAGGATTCGGTGTATATATTATTATAAATATAGATATACTTTAGTGGCCATGAGATATCATAAAGTACAAAGGAATAAAGAAAAGTAGATGTTCCTAGTGCTCAAGATCGACACGAGTAGCAATTTCAAAGGAACAGGCAAACAAACAAAGCTGCTGATTATTAGAAAATAGAAAAGTGAAAAATAAACAAGAATGTGAGAATAAGTAGAGATGTGGGAAACCGGTTTGAAAGGAGAAAATACATACATACGTATTATATTATATATATATATATATAGGAAAAAATGAAGTTGTTTGGTTTGTACTTTTGTTGGGAAGTGGTGAACATGAGATCACGGGAGTGCAACTGTGGGGCATGAACCTCACATTCTCTGCCACGTAATCATACTAGTGCTGCACTACCCAACTGTTATCAAGAAACATTAACACAAATCAACGCACCCATCTCTAGAGAGAGAGGAAGAGAGAGAAACACGGACAAAAACCTTTTTCAGGACAATATTTTTTGTTGAGGAAATAACAGTACTAAAGGGGCCGAAATCTTGAGAACACAGAAGAGGACCCTGGAACCAACACAGTTTTCTTGGCATTTGGGGTGCTGCCCTTTTCTTTTCCTTTGTTTCATTACACTAGATAATCCACGTCACAAAAAGTGGTTTAAGTTCATATGCTTCCCACATCCTAGTAGAGCATAACTAGTGGAGGCATATATTATGAAACAATATTTTATCAGAATTTCATATCGATAAAGTATATGGACGACCAATTTCTTGTAAAATTATGAAAAATCCTCATCTCCTCAACTTAACTTTTCACCTAAGTTAGGCTCCACAATATCCGTTTTGAATAAAAATGAAACCAAAAACTATACATATGAAGGAAAAATGAAATCTTCAATAAATAAAGACGGCCAAGAAATTTCATCTCAGCATTGAAAAGAATGGAGCCATGATAAGAAAATATCGGAAATGTATTGCTCACAACAATTTTGATCACTCTTAAACGTAACAGAAAGCAAGAGTCATGCAAAATGTGTGGATAAATTAAAACCAAAACTTGTAAATCAATGCAAATAGAAGCAGCAAAAGTGGATTATAAACTTAACTGCCTTGCTGGCACTGCACATTCGGTTAGCAAGAAAAACTGAAGAAGAATAACCAAATATCCCAAATGGGAACCCCATTTTCTCTGCCATCCCATCTTCTTCATCATTTTCACTAATGAAAATGCACCTGCTATCCATTAACTTTACTATCAGCGCGCGCGCACACACACACGCACGCACGCATTCCAGAATGTAAGGATATTAAAGTTGCACAAAGAACATATGCGGTAATTAGAAAAAATTACCTCTGATGAATCCAAAGAAGACAATGGCAGTCGTTCCAGTTCGTGCAATATAGAAGAAAGACTAATGGTTAATTTCTGGTGATCAATGCAGGGTTTTCTTAAGGTAGCTGGAGAGTTCTTTGAGAAATGTACATGTGAATGTGTGAGGAAACAGTTACGAGCGGTAATACTAAAAAGCCTGCCTTACATTCATTCCAAGGCAACTTTATGCTTTCAAAACGGACAAATGTATATATATACGTACTCAATAGGCCATTCACGACTAAGAATGTATATGGACATTTATTAACTTTGTTGAAAAACAAAAATCCCATAAAAAACTTTTGCAGTTTCTTCATGGGTTTTTATCGTCTATACATATCCAGGAATGACTTTAGCTTCTTTGAGGGGATTAGGGTCATTTATTGTTTCTTTTAATTTTTTTGATGTACTCTTAGGTTTGGTTATGTCTTTTTTGACATTTTTTGCCATAATTTGTGGTCCAAAGAGGAGAAAGTTGGGTTGACAGGGTTGGATGCGATGGTTGGGTAGCCAATTTTATTTGTTAATTGCTCTAGAACGAAAAAGAACAAAAGGTAACATGTATGCCACTTAGCATACATGTACACCACTTAGCCTAATTTTTATTTTAGTATTAGTATACAATTCTTTCAAAAGCTATACGTAGAGTTGGTTGTCCAAACTCTGACCAAACAAATAATTGTCTGTGTTAAATAATAATATCAAAATTATCACACTACCAAACACCTTAGTGATCGCTCGATTAATCATTAATTAAGCGAAAAAACGGTTATTGATGGATAGTGACCAGTTTAGTGACACCTTGAAAAGATCACTTAAAAAATATTGTTAGAAAAAAGAAAATCAATGGCTGTTATTGAAATGGTCACTAATTTTGTGACTGCTTAGCATTAGCAGTACTCACGAATAATAAAAATGTGAATTTTTTTTAAGAAAAAAAAAATATATGAGTTGATTAGGTACTCGCTAATTTTGGACATGTCAAAAAGTTAATTTTGAAGCATCCACACCCCACTTTACTGCTATAAGAACATACTCTTGGCCTCTAACTCTTAGAATGACTTGTTAACCATTGAACCAAGTACACCTCCATTTATTGATTCTACAATATAATATATATCGCATGCACAAATATTAAATAACAACTATTAATTTAATATTTATTTTTACATTGAATATTTTTTTAATTATTATATCTAAATCTTAGGCATATTTATCATAATATAAGTTGTTTATACATGAAATGTATACATAGTATTTATTACTAATACTATATATACTTATCATTATACACATATAACATTAATATTTATAGAGTAGTATTTATAATACATAGTAATGTATAAAATATTATTAACATATCTATACTATATAAAAAGCTTAATGTAGTTATTTTGGCACTATTTAACATAAAAAATATTTTTAATTTTATCTGATAAAAACTTAAACACACATATCAAGTGTGTCATAATGCTAGTAATAATTAACTCTCATATTTTATATTTTCATATACTCATATAGTAATATATATTATTACTGTCTATATGATAATATATGTATATATCATTGTAACCTATAGCCATGAGTATACTAATACACATTCACATATAAATATTTGTACATGAGTGGTTTCTTTCTTTGTATAATAATTAATTTTCATATTAGTGAAGAAATATGAGCGTGTGTCTAAAAATTAAATATTTATAAAAATAATTAAAAGTAATATATAAAATATGATAATTATATGTATCTTGTGTTTTATGTACTTGAAAAATCATCTACTAGCTTAGATTTATGATCATATTTTATTATTCACATATGTAAAAGATTGTGTTTTCATGTTACAAATATCTTAAAAATATTATATTTGTGATAGTACTTCTCTTAAAAAAGAAAGTTCTCAAATTTGAAAAATAATCCATACCTATATTCTTTTATTATTGAAAATGACATAATTGTCCTATTTATTTTGTGCTACCTTCTTCAATTTTTCATGGACAAAGTACTAATTTTTCATTCAACCACTTATTTTACATTTACAACACTTTTGAGTTTTTAAAGTCTTGAACAAAATATTGAATTTTTTCCCCTTTATTTAATTTTTCGATTGTTGAAATAATTGCTATTAAGATAGTATTTTAAATAACTTTTTTAAGCTCATAATCATTCCTGATCAAATTAACATTTAAATTTTTTTCATATGACATCTAAGAATTAAAATATAAATTGCCTAAAAAAGGTATGAAGCTCAAGATAGATCAAACTAATATGTACATAAGTTAATAATATTATATGTTGAAATTTCATATATATTGAATTAATTGATTAGATTAAATTATTAATTACAGCATTCTTTTAAAATTTTTATTATGATAGTTCAATTAATTGCATCTGAGAAAAAAATACAAAAATAAAATATATACTTACAAATTAAATGATGAAAATAACAGTATTTTTTATTCATTGTAAAGATAAGAATGTTGGAATAGGAAAAGGAAACTTGTGTCCAATGAGAAAGTTGAGAGTTATATCCTAAAACAAATTAGGGCAATTAGCCATTTGCCATTAGAGAATGTAGAACGTAGAGGTGCATGAGGCAAAAAAATAGAATGCGGAGATCAACGCCCAAACACTATTGCCAATTACGCATTAATGCTTATTCTAATTATCAATTAGTATTTTAATTTGTTTTCCCCCTATTTGTGACTCTTCTAAAATGCTAGACTTTTTATGGATTTTGTTTATACTAACATGCTAGTTCTTTTTCTTTTTTTTTTTTTTATGTAATTTGCTGTTATTTCTTTTACTATTTCTATTGTTTTGATATCTCTTTCACTCTTGAATTTCTGTAAGATAAAGCCCCACCATGTAAGATAAAGCCAAAAAATCTATGTTCAACAATTGAATATTCTTTTTGAGCGAATTATTCAAAGCTCAATTTCAGGTTGTGCACGGTAGAAGATAAATGATATCAGAACCGACCACCAGTCGATGGGAGTTAAGTGCTACGCGGGACAAAGTGCTACGCGTATGGGAGCCACCTCTTGAGCCTGCGGGGCAAAGTACTGCATGCGCAGGAACCACCTCTTGAGTAGGCGAGAGCCACTTCTAGAATCCCAACATTTGGTGGGCGGTCCTAAGCTCTATTATATCGCGACGAGGGCATCGCGTTTTAAAGAATGAGTGATTGTAATATCCCTTCTCCCACATGAAAAAAATAATGAAACGACTAACATTATATAAGTAGTGGCCAAGGAATTTATGTGCAACTATTGGATATCCCTTTTGAGCGAGTTACTCAAAACTCAATTTCAGGTTGTGCACAATAGATTTTCAGGCAAATCTTGCGTCCTGAGCCTCTGGGCTTGGGACGTGACATTTAAAGTGATTGCCTTTCTTTGACCATTGCTGTCCAAATTGAGAATGGATTATGTTTGACTCAAGATCTTATAAGATCTAAGCCCGTTAATACCAAGTCCATTTCTGATAAAAATACAAAATCTTAGGAATAATTCGGTCCTCGTATAACATAAGTAATAATTATATTAAAATATATAGATATATTATAATAATATTAACATATATAGATATATTATAATTATATTAAAATATATAGATATATTATTTAATAAATTAAATACTTAAAAGGATATCAAATTTGTAAAAGTTTGTAATCTGATTTGATCCACATAATACGCATTGAGCAAAGATCTAAAATTAAGATGGAATTCGATTAAAACTCGACCCAATAACTCCAACCCATAAACTCGGTTACCAACCATACAATTTATTTGGTCTAACCAGTACCGGAAAATATTAATATCCGCAGTACGTTAATTATTGCATTAGTCAATGAAAATAATATTTTTTACTCATAAATGCCTGAATTTGAACGAGACTACCGGGGGCCTCAAAAAATAAAAAAATAAAAAAAATAATAAAAGAAGGAATGTAAAAAACGAGACTATAGCGATGCCTTCTAGCTCCTTTTGACGAATTGTTATTGAGGGTGTAATCATTATTCTAATCGATCGATATTGTCCCAAGATTAGATTATTTATCATTCTAGATGATAATTTTGCTGACTAATTACACTCATATTTCTATAGTTAAATCGGCAACTGAGGTAACAGTACCTATGAATTTTATTAATTAACCTTCTCCCAAGAATGCCATTAACATGAAATGGGTCACGATGTAGATGGTTTTGACCAATAATAATGCAAAGCTAGGGATCAATGTAGCCCTATGATGCATGGTACTCCATCTTGAATGGAGAACCTGTATCGGATACGCCTCGAGTATGCGATGGGTATACGTGGGTATGTACACTATATTTTCAAAAATAAAAAATTGAAGTTGGATGTGGCTCGGGTACGTTTGGGATACGGTTGGTTACGGCTCAAGTACGTTTTGAGTACGATACTGGGTACGACTTGGGTACGAGAATGACAGTTTGGGTACGGGAATGATATTTTTTATATAAAAATCTGGCTTTTTTTTTTTTTTTTAAGAAAAACACACCTTTCATTTTTTAAGAGAAAGAAATATGTATTGGTTGAGAATATTTAAGAAAATGCTAATATTTGCATGTGTTATATCTTTAATATTATGTTGTTAGTTGTATCTTGTTATATGTTACTTTATAAAATTTTAGTTTATATATATAATAAATTATAATATATCGAAGTATCCATACCCTAGATTTTTAAAAATCGTCGTATCTCGTACCCATATTCGTATCTGGTACCGGTATCGTACCCGTATCCATTCAAATAATAAATAATATAAGTAAATAAATTATATCAATCAGATAAATATTACTTATTGTTATAGTTTGGCAGATAATAATGATATGTACTACATACTGAAGTACGATAACGAGACGTTGTAGGTTAATTATAAAAACCACACATTAAACATTTTCCCTATGCGTGGAAGCGATGCATGGTAGAATGGCCATTCAAATTCAAACTAGAGGTTGTTCTTAATTAAGACTAGCATCAAACGATTAATTTGAACTATATATTTCACATTATTAATTATCATCTGAAGATCTTGGGGTCCATTTATTTTTCTTTGTACAAAGAGGATCAAGGCTGTTTCCCCAACTATCTTTATATGGAACTCAAGTCGCAACCTATCTTTTTACAGGTATGAAAGTTCACCACCAAACTATGCACATTTCCCAACCAACTTAACCAATGCACTGCAATTTTATTTTATTTTTTCTTGGCAACAATGAAAATTTAGTCACTAGTGATAGTGACAATTTTTGTTGTCACTATACAGATATCACTAATTATAGTCACGTAACAATTTAAAATATTAATTGCACATTGTCACTTATTAAGTCATATTTTAACAAAATAAAATTTATCCTTGCTTTTATAATAATATCATCAGTGACATATGAGTGTCATTTCACCTAATTTTTGCACTATTAGTAATAACTTTCAAACTGATGCCTAATTTTTCTCGCCAGTACTGTTGTACTTTTTTAATTTGTTAGCGTTTGCTTTCAACATTTAATATATTGACTTCACTTTGACAAAATTCCACTCTTTTTAATTACAGTTGCTTACTTTTGCCAATAATATGAATCAATTAAACTAAGAGGGTGTGTAGGTGAGCTTATAAGCTTTTCAAAATATCTTATAAGATTTTTTAGAGTTTATAAGATGTTATGAAGTATTTGGTAAAATTTTTTTAAAAAAGATTTTATTAACTCCCAAAACAAAATGTCAAGGTCTTATAAGCTCTTCTCAAAAAAGTAAGGAATTCCTTACTTAGAAGATGCTTGGCTAAACTTATTTCAAACATTTTATAAAATGTTTTTAGAGTTTATAAGATGTTGAATCTTATTTTAAAATAAGTTGTAAAGCGTTCAAATAAAATAAGACTTCTTAGCTTATTTGATATCAGTAATAATAATTTTGTATGCTTGGCTAAACTTATTTCAAACATTTTATAAAATGTTTTTAGAGTTTATAAGATGTTAGATCTTATTTTAAAATAAGTTGTGAAGCGTCTGAATAAAATAAGACTTTTTAGCTTATTTGATACGAGTAATGGTCATTTTATAATAAAAATGGTTAAAACTAAAGATACATATTAAGATTTTAAAAATAAATTACGAACTTTTTACTTTTCTAAAAAGAGTTTATTTCCTAACTTTTTATTTTAGAAGCTCATAAAATCTTTTTTGAAAAATTTTACCTAACACTTTATAACATCTTATAAGTTGTCAAACAATTTTGAAGAGCTTATAAGCTCATACAAATGCCCTCTTATTTTTAAGATCTTTATGCGCACCTTTAATTTAATCATTTTAATTACAAATATGCCATTACTAACATCTTATGATCTACACGGTCTTATGTTTTCAAAACACTTTAACAACTTATTTCTAAAATAAGATCTTACGTCTTATAAGTTTAAAAAATATCTTATAAGATGTAGGAGCTTTTAAAATGTTTTAAGCATTTATTGCTCTAGGTCCTCTTGTGAAATTCGAAATGAGCACCATAAACCTTATCTTTTTTAAATAAGCATAGTAAACCTTGTTTTTTTGTTTAATAAAGCCACTAATACCTCCAAACCTTGTGCGAAATGCACAAGTGGTGATGTTATAATTGTGATAGAATTACCAAAAAGCTCTTGTAATTCACATTTTAAGGATAAATTGCACCACACCCTTTTATAAATTTTGAAATGAGTGCTATGAACCTTGTGATTTAGAAAACATCAATTTTTAATTTGCATGTTTTATTATGTGTTCATATTGAAAAGATAAATTGTGTTAAGTTGCTGACAAGTTTATATGTACGAAAAAAAAATATTGTGTTCATATCAAAAAATTATTAAAGAAACTAACAAGTTTACAAAAGTTGAATGCAAGTTGTTTGCAATAATATGGTTTATGTTTATATTTAGGTTTTGTTAATGATTTCGTCATAAAATTATACGTAACACATGACGATTAATTTGCATAATGACACTAGCAAATTCGGAGGTGGTTTGAATTTGTTGTAACTTAATTAACTCAAGAATGATAACCATAGCCTTTGTCATTTTGTGGTTATTTTTTAATTATTGAAAAAAAAAAAAAAAAGCTTCCATGGGTATTTTTGTCTTTATCTTCAAAAATTATCTAAGATTTGACATAGGGAGAGTGACTTTATTTGTGACACCCGAGGATTTCCTTAACAAAGAATTTTCGAAATTCGCCAATTTTGAAAATTTAAAACGAATTCGAGAAATCAAGCAACGTTTTAATTTCAAATCATGTATCACGTGTTCAAATACATTTTTCGCGATTGGGCCTCAACATTTATCGGAAATTTGATCCGATTAGACCTAATTTGATCCAAACGAAGGCCCAACCATTTTCTCAACTT
>JACFYI010003355.1:809200-828232 GCA_014898755.1 Handroanthus guayacan | reverse complement strand
CTTTTTGAACTTTTGGGCTATGTATAGATAGTTGAGCTTATTTTGGGAAATTATATAATATGTGCAATCATCTCTAGTATGAATGAATTTCTAATGGATTTAGTTTGTTTTGAGCATGTATGTTCCTGTTTTAGGTTTTAGTATGGATTGTCCGATTGCGAGTACCGTCCCGGATCGTGGGGCGGATAGCTACCGTGGTCCGGGATGTTATAATTTCGGACCTAAGGGTGGATGCTCTAGTACTCCGAGGCGTTACAACCGCCGTTCTTGGAAATATGATTAACTGAGAGATTTTGATATTGAATGATTAGGTATTCTGCTTGGAGCGTATTGTGGGTTGTGACCAAAGGAATTAAAGTAAGGATTATGGCTATTTCTTTCTTATTTCTATGCTATGGAATGATCTTTGAGTTTTGAAATTGCCTATTGCTTGAAAATTGAATACTCTTGTTCGGTTGTCCTAGTTTGAGAAATTTTGGACACTTTTACTTGCGTAATCTTTATCCTTGCTATGAAATATTGATTTCCTAATTATGTTGGAGAATTATTGGAGTTAAGATTATGGACAAATAAGGCCTTAAACACTTTGATAACCTAAGAACACAAAAATTGATTTTTTCACAAAATTTCTTCGAAAACTTGAAAATTAAAAATCTTAATAATGAATAGAACAAATTAAGTCTAATTTTTTAATATTTGAAAGTCTGCTATCATAAGGAGTTTATGAAAAGAAATTCAAAAAAATTGAAAAAATTGTCTGACGCAGCAGCACCCAAGGCAGTGTAGCCTTGGGCCATTTTGGGCGCAACCGCACCCATCTCGAGCACGATGACGCCCACTTCATAATACTTTTTAATGTTTTTTTTTTTTTTACCCATTTTGCCTTTTTATATCCGTATATCACTCCGATAAGCTCTCCTAAACCCAAATATATAATTTACGTATCCAAAATTTGAGCTAAATTGGTTGATAATGTCTGAACCTCATTTGAACTTTGAAAATTCTAATTCGGACAATTATCATTATCCTTGAAACCCTTTTGTGTGTTGGTTTAATTGACAACGTTTGAACTTCATTTGAAACTTTACTTATTTAATTTGGACAATTGTTATTACCTTCATAACCTATTGTGTGTTTGTTTGATGGGTCCTTGGAAAGTCTCAGGAGGGACGTCGAGCGGCTGATCCCCTGGAGGGCTTCCTTTCGTTCAGATAGTTCTGCAAAAACTTGAAGATAGATTTTGCAAGGACTAGTTTATGACACGTGGTACGTCGACAATGTCATATTGTTGGTTAGATTATCCCTTCGAGTAGCCACTCGAGGGAGAGACCCTATGGATAGATAATGATTTTGCGTTTAATTGGGAATATAAGTGTGAGAGATCCATCGAATACTAGTTCTACCTGTACTATTTGATTGTGTAACTTATTTTAAACTTTTGCATGAGTTACTTGTTTATGTTTGAATATCGAATTATCACAATTGATTAGCATAATTTAACTCGTATATTGCCCTTGTCTGCCCTCTATATCGATTTTGTTGGCTCTCATTGTTTCTTTACTATTCCTAGCTATAATTCTTACTAAGTCAGTGGACTTATTCAAGTATGTTACAATGTGTAGGCAAATAAGCATCTAGAGCTTGTTAGTTTGATTTTATGCTCTTTTGCTTGATTTAGTATGATGGTTTTATATGAATAATATTGTGTATGGCTTGTAACTATTGAAATTGTACTAGGTTGAGAAGTTTGTACATTATATTATGTTTAACTTTTGGGGCTTGTAGCCTTGAAACTATAGTTTGTATTAGATAGGAAGAATATTTGGAGTTGTATAAATACATGGTATGTTGTTTAGTTATTTCCCTCGTATTTCTGTCAGCTTGCTAGAGGTCCGCTTGCCCACAGGTAAAGTTGCCGGCCTAGAGACAGCCATTCTTGGGTTCCAAGGTGTTACAACAACTTTAGTGATTTAGTGACCAAGAAAATAACTGTTGGTTGCTAATTTGTGTATATTAGAAATCAAAATAATGCTTGCAGAAATCATTTCAATTGGTTGCTAGTACGAACATACTACCAACAAATGAGCTTTTCATAAATAAGTTGATTTGGTATGAAGAAAATATTTTGAATATAAGAAAATTCAAATTTTGTAAGAAACCTTTTAATTGGAAGGTTAATATAGAAGGTGAAATAAGATAATTTTCGGCATATTACAATAAAGGATATTTGAAGGGCCTGGGACGGATTAGAAGCTGCTTTAGATCAAATTACGATTTATATAATATAGAAAAGATTAGTGTTTCCTTGTTTTATCATCTAATTTTAGATCTAAAGTTTAAAGCATAGATTATAGATTTTTGGAAGAGTTCTTTGATTTCTCTGTTTTGTTCTTTGTATTTTTTTGTTTTTGTTAAGATTCATATTCATTAAGAGCATGAACTAATTTTTTTTTTTTTCTAGGATTATGAATGAATCTTTTACATGAGTTAGTTCAAAATTATTATTTCCTGTTGATTTTATATTTGAATGCCTATTTCTTCTATCATGTTGCTTGTTTTAACTTGACTTTCTGATCACCAATTTAAGTTGATCATCAAAATTCTAGTAAAGCACGAAAGGGATAGTTAGGATGTTAGAGTAATGCCCTGCTACAGCCAATTGGACTTGGCTTGTAAACCTCCTTTTGTACAAGCAATCTTATTTTTTCAATGTATATGTATAAAATGGCCATTTTCTTCATATTATCTAATATTGTCTCATCAATAATAAATATACAAGAAGTCCTCTGAATCAATGAGGCTATGAGGCTAGGTCACGTATATGATGGTTATCATGAAATTAGTCTTTAGATGTCTTGATCTTAAAATTCTCCAAGTCATAGAAGTTTTGCATGATGACATCTTGAATTCGAATAGGCTTGCACCAAAGATATATAATTCAAGGAGTTGAATTATCATCTCGTTTCATGGGTAATCGGTACAGTTGATACTAGTGCATATTAATGGGTGCTTGTTAAAAGAACAAGTTCATTGAGAGACCCGACATAGAGAATTCCATGAGATAGTCATAGTGGCATTCGATGATAGAATATTCTCTATCTTACAATAGTGTATATAATTAGTCCTTAGACTTGAAAGACCATAGTAACCTTATGGTAAATCATTGCTCTTTGATGTGTGCCTCGACTACTTTCAAGCGAGTTGTATGCGATGCATATTAGGTACAAGCCATCTACGCATAGAGATTTGTGAGTCTCAAAAAGGGATTCATTTCCTCGTCTTGATGAACGAGAATATCTCATATATTTTCTATGATGACTCGATTTAAGAAAATCCTTATGCAAGGTCGTGTGTCCATTTGAAAATGAGTTTTCAAAATCGAGAATACAAACGAATTGATCATTAGGAATAGATACATCGTTATTGGGCTATTAGGGATGCCGAAAATATCTTAAACTTAGGCACAATCGGGAGATTGAAAATGGAGGGATCGTATTTGCATGGTACGCGTAAGTAGGTAAGGTTCACACCATAATTAATTTACCAATTAATTGGGTTCCATAGGCTTGTGGTTAGACATCGACTATGAAAATTGGGTACTCTAAAATTAATAGAGATTGATTCTATAAGTGATTAATTAAATAATTTAATTAATCATAAATCGTAAAAATTACAAGCTCATATCAAATTAATTTATTAACCAATAGGTCACATGCCTTCCTTGATTTAATCACGGTATGAATTTAATAGAAATTCTCTAATTGAATTAGAGAAAATTGTCTAAATTGGATTTAGGTAAAAGAAGAGAAAATTTGACTAAAAGTCAAAATATTTGACTAAATTCAAAATTGTTCTTCTTGAATATATTAATTTGAAGAGTCAAATTACTCTAATTAAATTAATGGTTAATTTAATTCAATTAATTTTAATAGTTGAATTAATTGATTCAAGAAGACAATTTAAATTAGGAGGAAAATTAAAATAGGTATTTAAAGTTAATTGAAATCTATATATCACTTTAATTAATTATTAATTAAAATGCCACATAAATTAATCAACTTGAATGCTAAGTAGAACAAGATATTTTGAAGAGACAAATCTAGATTCTTCCCTCAAAAACCACCTTGCCAACTAAGCATTCAAATTGGCAAGGATCACACTTTAAATACTTCCCCCCATAACCACCTAAAAAATTCGGCCATCTCCACTTTTGGATCAAAATTTTTGCTCCCTCCAATTACTCTCTTCATCTCTCAAAATTCTCTCCATAGATTCATACTTAGATCTTTCCTCTAACGAAAGATCTAAAGTAACAACTAAAGAGGAAGAGTGGATCAATATTAGAGGTGATAAATCACATTGTTTTAAAGATCAAAAGTTGATCATCCTTGCCATAAGTTCACAGCATTCAAGTTTTGGTGGAGGAAGTTTTGATTTCTTGATCATTTCTTGGAAGATTTGAAGATTCAATTGGAGAATTGAATGGATTCATCAAGAGTTGGTGAAGATCAAGCCATTGGAGTGGATTAAGCATTGATCAAAGAGGAAATCAAAACATTTGGCCATCATAGTGTGTTCGGCCAAGCTTGTTGTTGCATAGATCAAGGCTGTTTCCTCTTCTCTAATCTAAATTCTATGCTCATATAAGGATCCTATGAAGGTTTTGGGTTTTAATTCATGTGATGAATATTTTATTCCACTGCAATTTTGTTTTAATTTAGTCTAACCTTCACTTTCAAGTGATATCCGAGCCAAATGATATGAGACAGTTTTTAGATTCGTTAAAACATTGATTCATGTGATAAATTGATGTAAATTTAGTTATCTTAATTTAATATAATGAATTGGAGGTCGCTAGATTATTTATGTGGCTTGGATCTATGTAAATTATGTGATAATTGATGCTATATGTTGATCTAGCATGATTTAGATTCAATTTGATTGAATGATTAGAGTTACTGGTGTTGATCTTGTGATTGGATGTGGAATTAATGTTGATTACGGTAATTAATTATTTTAAAATTATTTTAAAACTATTAGGAGATCAATATACATGTATTAGATTGGATCTAGTATGAATTGGATAAAAAATTGCATGAATTAGAGCATGAAAAATATGTTGAGAACAAATTGACCTTTCTGGAAAATCGAGTGCAGTAACCTCTCGAGTTTGATGCCTTTTCACCTTTAGTTTTATGTTATTTTGGAGCTTATTGATTTTTTGAATCATTTAACATGTGTTGGGAACCTATGGTTTAAACGTGGTGATTTTTGGAGAAAAGGAGAATTTTCTAAAAATCATTGAATAAGCATTGTCGATCAGACCCAAGAATAGGTTACTTTGTGCACTAACCTCACGGAAATAAAATTATTTCATGCTCTAATTGATGTTGTTTTTGTGCTTTTTGATTTTTTGAGTAATCTTCAATGAGTTGGGATCTTTGGGTTCAAATTTGGTGATTTTTGAATTAAGGATAATTGATTAGAATTTTTGGAATGGGGGCGGCCAATCAAACCAGTGGCTAATTTTGAATCTGTTAATTGAAATTCTAATGCTGTTTTGATTTAATTTTTGATGTAATCTGACCTCCTATAATGTTTTAAATTATCCCCAAAGTGTTGGTGGGTTTTAGAAACCTTTAGGTGATTTAAAATTAAGTTTAATTCCATATTTTATTGATAATTTACATTAAACGACTTCTAGTGGCAAAATAGTGGCATATGATGCACTTTTGGCCTTTAATTTTATGTTCATGAGATGAATATTTTGAATAGTTGTTATTTATTTAATTTTAAGCATTTACGTGATGGATGTTTGATGTTGAAAGGATAATTATGAGCCTCATTAAAATAGTTTTAATGAATTGATTTGTTGATTGGATTTATAATTAAATGAGGCTTGCATGTCTCCTTTTCATCTTGTAATGAGAGTAGATTTAAGATGGTGAGATCTTTTTTTTTTTTGTTTTTTTTTTAATTGAAAGCCATATATGCATGGTATGCTTTGTAATCAAGAAGAAGAAGATGAAGGAGTTCAAGACATGAAGGCTATGTATGCATGGTGAAGCATATGTAATAGATAGACTCTATTTATTTAATTACTCACCTAAATCACTAAGTAATGCACTAATGGCTCTAAGTGCATTATTTAGTTAAAGGCTCATAATCATCTACCATAGGAGCATGCTATGTGTTACTTATTTATACTTTCCTTATCTTATGAATGTATGGTGATGTATATATATGTTAAATGATTTAAATAAGTGATTAAAACAATAAGATCTCTCAAGTATAAAATCTCTCACTTAGATTGATTGTCTAAGTATTTTTTTCAAAAATTAAGTTTGAAATTCATTAAATTAAAAGAGTTTAATTATCCATGCCTTTCACTAATAGATTTAAACATGGGGTGTTACCGTGATTGAGGTGTTGTCTCACGAGTCGTGGAACACTTTAATCATGGTAAGCTATATTTATTTCTTAAACCATAAGATGATACTTTTTAGTATTTGAGGTGTGACATTGTCTCACGAGTCGTGGAACATTACACGCTCAATAACTAAAAGGCATGATTGGTGGGTTATGAACTTAACATTTAGTAAAATAGATGTCTCACGAGTCGTGGGTCTATGTGAAAAATGAAATAAAATAAAATTAAGAATTGTATAGAGATACAATTGGTAATTGTTACCTACCTTAGAATTAATGATAGATGTCTCATGTGGGTCTATTATTAATATCTTGGCGTCTTAATTCTCACTAGAAAATATGATTTTCCAAATTTTCAGTGAGGGTGAAAAATTTGATAAAATAGTGGGAGGATAAATATGCTTGAAGTCCATAAGTATATTTTAAAATTATTGGATAAAATAGATGCTAATATTTTCTTCAACGCTTTCGTAACTTTTTGTGAAAACTCTACAAACATGGCTAAGAACCCACTCGCTATGATTTTGAAAACTAATAAATTGATTGTTCTCAACTATCATGATTGGTCAAGAAACCTCAAAATTATTCTTGATTCTGAAAAATGCACTTACGTTCTTGATGGTACTCTCTCGAACACCACACTGGATGGTGACGAAAGCACACACAATATGATTACAAAGTGGGTTGAAGATGATCTTTAAGCCCGGTGTCTTATGTTAGCATCCATGTCCAATGAACTCCAAAAATAACATGAGAACATGAAGCACGCTGCTGAGATTTATATACACTTGCAAGAGTTGCATAGTGTACAAACCTAGTATGAATGCTTCGTGACCTCAAAGGAGTTGTTTCAAATGAGAATGGGAGAGGAGCGAGTGTTCATGAACATGATCTCAAGATGATCGGGCTTATCGAGAAGCTTAGCAACTTGGGCATCGTCATAAACAATGACCTTTATGTGGATTTGATCTTCTAATCTTTCCCTAAATCATTTGACCAATTCGTTATGAACTTCAACATGGGCAAAACTGAAGTAATGATTAACGAGTTGGTGAACATGTTGGTCACATGAAGTCCACTATCAAGAATGATAAGCCCGTCTTGTTTGCTTTCATTTTTGAGACCCGAAAGGGTGCTCAAAAGGGAAAGAAGAAGAAGAGTTCCTCTTCAAAAGGGAAGCAACAGGTAATCCAAGTGGGTGGAATTAAGAAAAAAGAAGGGGTTGATCCTAATGCTAAACGCTTTCTACTGTGGCAAACTGGGCCATTGGAAAAGGAATTACAAAACTTATCTTGCAAGTTTGAAAAACTGTATGTCTGTTGTTGAAACCCACTTGTCATTGGATTCTTCTTCTTAGGTATTTGATAACGGATATGGATCACATATTTGCAATATGTTACAGGGATGGAAAGAATAAGGAAACTTAAGAAAGGGGATATGATCCTCTGCTTAGGCAATGGGGCGAGAGTTGCCGTACATAGCGTAGGCATTATCACTTTAGCTTTTCGTTCAAATAAAATTGTACTTGACTCGATGTACTACATACCAAGTTTAATAAAGAACTTTATTTCAGTTTGTATTTTAGATCGTGAAGGTTTTGAATTTTCTATCAAAAACAGAAAACTAAATGCATATAAGAGTGGTTCTTTAAGTGTATAAGATTCTTTAAATAACGGGTTATACTATTTAGAAAAATGTCAAATGATAATGCAAGTTTAAAGTAACAAATGAAAGTTAGATAATCAAAATAATGCCTATCTTTGGCATGCTAGACTCGGGTATATTTTCAAGAATATGATAAGTAAGATGGCCACCTCTAGCTCATTTAAGGTAAATGACCTAGAGAATTTACCGACTCACGAATCTTATTTAAAAGAAAAGATAACCAAGTCTCTCTTTGTTGGACATTAGGAGAGATTCACTTGTCTTTTGGATTTGATCTATATAGACGTACGTGGACCACTAAGAGTTAGTGCAAGGGGAGGCTTATCCTACTGCATTACCTTCACTGATGACTTTTCTTGATTCGGTCATTTGTATCTTATGAAGCACAAATTTGAAACTTTTGAGAAATTCAAGGAGTATAGGAGTGAGGTGAAAAAGCAACTTGGGTTTAGTATCAAGACTTTTTGATCCGATTGAGGAGAAAAATACTTAAGCACAAAATTCCTAAATTATCTAAAAGAGAATAGGATTCTCTTTCAATGGACTTTTCCTGGTACACCTTTACTAAATGGGGTAGCTGAATGGAGAAATCATATCTTGTTGGACATGGTACGTTTCATGATCAATTTTATCGATATTCTTATTTTCTTTTGGGGTTACGTTATAGAAACGGCGGCGAAACTACTAAATATAGTTTCTTCAAAGTCGGTGCTTAAAACACCATATGAGATGTGGTATGGCAAAGTACCCTCATATTCTTGTCTAAAGATTTGAGATTCTCCTGCTTACATGAAGCTCCTAGATGGAAATAAGTTGGATAGTCGATCCACCTTCTGCAAGTTTGTGGAATACCCAAGGGAGTTTATGGGTTATTATTTTTATGATCACTTGGAACAAAAAGTGTTTGTTACGAGAAACGCTACTTTTTGGAAAGAAAATTTCTATTAGATAGAAAAGGTATTGCTATCAAACTCGATGAAGTTCGAAATGATCAAACGATCCCACAAATGGTATAAGCAAATAAACATAAAATACCTATTGTTACACAACTTCCTAAAAGGTCGAAAAGTGTCAAAGAGCAACCCGAAAGGTTCGGATTTCTTCATGAGACGGGCCAAACAAATCTTGATCTGAAAACCTACAAGGAAGCTATGTCAAATATAGATTCGGGACATTGGCTTGAAGTCATGAAATTCGAAATGGACTCCATGCACTCCAATAAAGTATGGACCTTAGTAGATCCATCAAAGGGTATAGTACTCATTGGTTGCAAGGGGATCTATAAGCGAAAGTTTGGAGTAAATGGAGAGATAATAACTTATAAGGCTATACTAGTGGCAAAAGGATATACTCAAATATTAGGAGTAGATTTTGAGAAAACTTTTTCACCCGTAGCTGTGCCTAAATCCATTAGGATAATGCTTGCCATAGTTGCATATTATGACCATGAGATATGACAAATAGATGTAAAAATCGCTTTTCTCAATGGCAACATTGACAAGAAAATTTACATGGAGCAACCAGAAGGCTTTATATTTAGTGAGAGTGAGCAAATAATTTGCAAATTCCAAAGGTCCATCTGTGGACTTAAACAAACATCTCGAAATTAGAGCATACGTTTTGATGAGATAGTCAAAATATTTGACTTTATAAAAAATATGTGTGAACCATGTGTATGCAGGAAGGCTAGTGAGAGTTCCATTCAATTTCTAGTACTTTATGTTGATGATTTCTTTTCATAGAGAATGATAAAGAAATGTTAGAGTGCACTAAAGCATGGTTATTTATGCAATTCTTCATAAAAGATTTGGGAGAAGCATATTTCGTATTAGGAATACGGAGATAAAAAAGGATGCTAGGACTCTCTCAAATACCATACATAGACAAGATTTTAAAGATGTTTAGTATGAAAAAATCTAAGATAGGATTTCTATCTATTAGACATGGTTTACATCTCTCTAAGTTTATGGCCTTAAAGACGAAATAAGAGAGACGTAAGATGTCTAATATAGCTTATGCGTCTGCCATCGAAAGTATAATGTATATAATGTTATGTATGAGGCCGAATGTAGCATATGCTCTAAATGTTACGAACCGCTTTCAATCCAATTCCCATGAGAGTCGTTGGAGTGCCGTAAAAACAATCCTTAAGTACTTGAGAAGGACTAAGAATTTATTTCTAATTTACGGTAGTGGAAGGTTGAAACTCAAAGGATTTACGGATTCTAGTTTCCAATCTGATATGGATAATAGTAAATCCATTTTTGAATTTATATTTTGCTTTAATAGCGGCGGAGTTAGTTGGAAAAATTCCAAGCAGGAAACTATGCCCGACTCAACCACTGAGACAGAATACATAATAGCATTGGATGCTGGGAAGGAATTTCATCCAAGAGTTGGATGTAAAACTTCATCCAAGAGTTGGATGTAATTCATAATATAGTCGATTCCATTGTTATCTTTTGTGATAACAATAGAGCCATCGCTCAAGCGAAGGAGTCAAGATCTTATCAGTGATCCAAGCACATCATAAGGTGTTATCATTTGATCTGTGAGATTATTGATAGAGGCGATGTTAGAGTAGAACGAGTTGCTTCAAACGACAATATAGCAGATCCGTTAACTAAGCCGCTTACACAGAAGGTCTTTAAGAGATATTTTGAGAAGATGGGTTTAGAGCAAGTGGAAAATTGTTAGAGTAGTGCTCCGCAGTCAATTAGATTTGGCTTGTGAAACTCCTCTTGTACAAACAATCTTATTTTTCCAATGTATATATATAAAATGGCTATTTTTTCATATTTTCTAATATTGTCTCATCAACAATAAATATAGAAAAAGTCCTCTGGATCAATAAGGCTATGAGGCTAGGTTACGCATATGATGGTGATCATGAAATTCGTCTCTAGATATCTTGATATTAAAATTCTCCAAGTCATAGAATCTTTGAAATGAGGATATCTTGAATTCGAATAGGCTTGTACTGACAATGCATAATTTAAGGAGTTGAATTATTACCCCGTTTTATGGATAATTAGTGCAGTTGACACTAGTGTATGTTAGTGGGTGCTTGTTAGAAGAACAAGTTCACTGAGAGACTCGACATAGAGAATTTCATGAGATAGCCGTAGTGACATTCGGTGATGGAATATTCTTTATCTTACAATAGTGTATATAATTAGTCCTTAAACTTGAGAGATCATAGTAACCTTATAATAGGTCCTTGCTCTTTGCTCTTTGATGTGTGTCTCGACTACTTTCAAGTGAGTCGCATGAGATGCATATTAGGTGCAAGCCATCTACACATAAAGATTTGTGAGTCCCAAGAAAGGATTCGTTTTATTATCTTGATGAACGAGAATATCTCCTATGTTTTCTATGATGACTCGATTCAAGTAAATTCTTGCGCAAGGTGGTGTGTCGATTTTGAAAGGAGTTTCCAAAGTCGAGAACATAAACGAATTGATCATTAGGAATATATGAATAGTTATTGGGCTATTAGGGATGTCAAAAATGTCTTAACCCTAAGCCACAATCAGGAGATTGAAATGAAGGGATCGTATTTGCACAGTACGCGTAAGTAGGTAAAGTTCGTACCACAATTACTTCACCAATAAATTGGGTTCTATAGGCTTGGGGTTAAACATCAACTATGGAGATTGGGTACTCTATAATTAATAGAGATTAATTCTATGAGTGATTAATTAAATAATTTAATTAATCATAAATCGTAAAAGTTATGAGTGCATGTCTAATTAATTGATGAACCTAATGGATTATACGCCTTCCTTGATTTAGTCACCATATGAATTTAATGGAGATTCTCTAATTGAATTAGAGAAAATTTTCTAAATTGGATTTGGGCAAAAGAAGAGAGAATTTGAGTAAAAGTTCAAATATTTGATTAAAGTCAAAATTGGTCTTTTTGAATAGAATAATTTGAAAAATCAAATTACTCTAATTAAATTAATGGTTAATTTAATTCAATTAATTTCAATAGTTGAATTAATTGACACAAGAAGACAATTTAAATTAGGAGGAAAATTAAAATAGGTATTTAAAGTTAATTGGAATCTATGTAGCACTTTAATTAATTATGAATTAAAATGCAACATAGATTAACCAATTTGGATGCCAAGTAGATCAAGATATTTTTAAGAGAAGAATTTAGATTTTTCCCTCCAAAAGCACCTTGCCAACTAAGCATTCAACTTGGCAAGGATCATATTTTAAATACCTCTCCCTATTACCACCTAAACAATTCGGCCATCTCCACTTTTGGATCAAAATTGTTGTTGAAAAATTTCCCTCCAATTTCTCTCTTTATCCCCCAAAATTCTCTCCATAGATTTATATTTAGATCTTCTCTCTAACCAAAAATCTAAAATGATAATCTAAAGAGGAAGAGTAGATTAACATTGTTTTAAAGATCAAAAGTTGATCATCCTTGCCCTAAGCTCACGGCATTCAAGTTTGGTGGAGGAAGTTTCGGTTTCTTGATCATTCATTAGAAGATTTGAAGATTCAATTGGAGATTTGAAGTGGATTCATTAAGAGTTGGTGAAGATCAAGCAATTGGAGTGGATTAAGCATTGATTAAAGAGGAAATCAAAACATTTGGCCATCATAGTGTGTTCGGCCAAGCTTGTTGTTGCATAGATCAAGGTTGTTTTCTCTTCTGTAATTTAAATTTTATGCTCATATGAGAATCCTATAAAGGTTTTAGGTTTTAATTCATGTGATGAATGTTTTATTCGGCTATGATTTTGTTTTAATTTGGCCTAACCTTCACTTTCATAGGATTGGTCGTCGTCGATTGGAAGAGCTTAAGTTCAATTTATTTACATGAAATAAATAAACTATTTTGCATGTAAGATATGAATAAACTTGTATGCCTTAGGTAGCCTATTAAGTGATTCTTAGTTAATTTCTAATTAACCTTGATTCATATAGCAATATAACGGATTGATTAATTAGAAGTTTTAATGGCAAGTAACTAGGAACGGCCTCGTGATTGCTTAAGACTTAAAGTTAATAACCAACAAAATTCAAAAATCAATAAGCGATAACAACAAATTAATTCATGTGAATTGACAATTTCATAATCTTATGCCTTTTAGATTATGGATTTCCTCAACTCTCTTTTCAATTTCCTACTTGTAACATAATTCTTTTTCCTTGCTTAGTTATAGTTAAATCTTTCGCAAATTTGAGATAGTATTTAAACCAACTTCTTGTGAAATCGATATTTTATTCATCACTTTATTACTTAGTACAATGTGTGCACTTGTACTGAATAATGTATGATAAGCATGTACATTGCCTAAAACTCCACTTTCTAATTTATCTTTCTTAAATTCCTCAAATTTTGCTCGAAATATGTTTGTTACCAAGTCAAATCTATAATGAGGTGTTTGCCCTATCGTTAACTCCCTTTTTTTTTTTTTTCTTGGTTTTAGTCTCAATCCAATTTGCATTGCATGTCATGGTGATGATCAAATTTGACTTCCCATATGTTTGAACAAAATTATGGCATCTTGATAACATGGGTACATGTCACGTGGGCTTTCCAATAAAAGATGATGGAATTACTGTTCTATGACCAATATTTCCTGAAAAATAATATTTCATTAGTACAATTAATTAAAGTTTGTATAATATGTGAACTTCATTAGAACTCTCATTAGAAAAATAATATTTCATTAGTACAATAATATTTTTACCACCAAGGAAGCAATCTTGGAACCCTTGACAAAGTTATGAATGAATATTATATTCGTGCTGATGTATCCACCTAGATTTATGGGTTTCTATTTTCACATAATTATCTACCACAAACTAGTGTAAAGGTCATAATATTCAACTATATCTTAAATATTTATAAGATGCCCATCCATAGCTTTTGTCCAATATATGAATAGTGGATTGCACTTTTCTTGTTCAAATTTTCAATTTCTTTGCCATCAACAATTGCAGCTACAACTTGAAATGATGCGAGCACACTATATTGATGTTGATCAGGTACCTGTTGTTTTATGATAAGTCTATATTGAGGTATATCAGAACCTTGACCAAGTTGTTTGAATACACAAACAAAAGTATTACACTAATCAATGATTCCTTGTAACTTTATCAATATACTTCGATCCAACTCTCTATTTTCTAAGAGTTGATTATTTATTTCATGCTCTATATCTACAATCCATATTTGCAAATATCAAGGCCTATCATCTCGAGTCGGAAGACTTCAAATGCTATGGGATGCTTGTGGAGAGCACGAAATGAATTCCTAACCACCATATGCAAGTTCTTCATCTATATGAACACTGATGGATGTGAATGAGAGTATGTGATTGTAAGCTTGATTATGTTATCTAAAATGTCTTCCTCATGAATTTTGTGCAGTAAGTAATTTGTGTAATTCAGTAGGGGTTGGTTTTGGATGCAATCTTACATATCCATTTTGACGGCAAAGTTGAGAGGTTTCAACATGAAATAGTTTCACTTGATAGTGCTAGCATATCCTAGGTCACAACAATTCAAATTTGATATAACCATTTCACTTATCGAAGTTTCTTGCCAAATTATGACATGGATTTGAGTGGGAGGAACGATGTAGAATAGTAGTTGTTCTATTTTCTTGACGAACATTGTTGGATGAGTCGATGATGCAAATGTAGATAAAATGCAAATTTCCTAAATTAACAATATATTTGGGAAATTATTTTTACGTGAAAGTAATGAGAATGAAAATGTACCAAGTTCACTAATGCATACACATTGAACATATAACAGAGATGACCTTAAAAAAAGAAGGAAATTCAAGAAAATATTGAAACGACATTGAAAAAAAGATAAAAAAAACAAAAAAAAAATTGCATTTGTGTTGTGGTGGTGGAATCCATTTGTTCCTTACATTGATTGTTTGGTATATTTTTTGATGTATACATACATACATATGGTATATTCCTTTCATGTATGCATATGATTCTAAGATTTCAAGATTAATTATCATCAAGTGGCTAGGCCTGTAAATGGGTAGGGTATTACCCTACCCATACCCATATAACAAGACCCTATATTTTACCCTACCCAATGGGTATTGAGACCAATAGGGTCTACCCTATCATATTAATACCCATTGGGTCTATCCTATTTTACCCAAGACCTATTGGGTCTATAAAAGTAGGCTTGTCAATTCAGATATTCGAATACTGATGTTATCATTATCCGGATGTGGATCGAATTAAATTTTCATCAAATGCTAAAAATAAATATTTGCATCTGCATTCATCGAATATCGATCGGATATTCGAATTTCCGATATCTATTTTAATAGTTAGAAAGTAGATGTAATATCGAAATATTGGTATATCCATTATTTTCAATCTTCATCTTGTATTTGGATTTGTTACTTCACATATCTGAATTTATTACATTAATGTCCAAAAATTAAAGTTCATGAGTAAATCATTTCAAATATTCTAGCATAGTCTAAAATTTTAATATATAGTGTATAATTCTTAAATTTTGTTTTTATGTATAATTTAATACTTATACATTATATTATTTATATAAATAATTATATCTAAAGTTCTGTGAAAATGCAGATAATTTTTTGATGTGAATATTTTGAATGCGGATGCTATTATATCCATATCCAAAATTTTAGATAATGGATACAGATACGAATATATCCGACTATTTTTTGATACAAATAATATTGGCCAATTTTGAATACAGGTGCGAATGGTTGAATGGACATTTAAATATTTTTGACAGGCCTATGTGAAAACATCCTTAATTATTTAAGTTTTTCAAATATTCATATTCTTAACTAAATTGCCTTACTGGCATCCTTTAATAAAGAAGCTATAATTTATTCTAGAAACGTTCTTTTTGGGAATCGATTTTTTTATTTGAAACTAGACTCATTGAGCTTTCAACCATATATAGCACACCCTCTAAATAATTTTCAATAAAATTAATTTTTTATTCAAAATTACCTCTTCTACTGAAATTATTATTGCTGATTTGTTTCTATATCATGACATCTATTGATCACTTATTTAAATTTATTACTTTTATGTGAAAAAAATGTAAAATAAATATGTTTTAATTTAATACGAAGATATTTAAATCAAGTAAATATATAATTAATTAATGCAAGTTTGCAATTAAAAATATTCAAATAAAGCAAATACATAACTGCAAAAATTTAGTATATTTGTCACACAAAAATTAAAATATATATTCTTAAGTTTATATGCATTAAGTTTACACATATATTCATTAATATACATTTCATCTTGATAGCAATTATTTTAGATTAATTAATAATTAATAAAAATATTATGATATATGAGTAATCTTTGAGTATAGGTATAGCTTTTACCCATACCTATGGGTAAGTTACAGGTTTAGACCCTACCCATACCCATTAGAATATTTTCAATGGGTAAGGGTAGGGTATGAGTATGACAAGAAACGAATGGGTCCGAGTTTGGGTCTCTACCCTTCTCTTTAGATATGGGTAAGGTATTACCCTACCTGTTGACAGGCCTACAAGTGGCATTTTGAGAAAATATTTTGAGGTATTTGTTTTTTTTATATGTTTTGTGGATGATCTTGGACAAAATCAACTCATCTCCAACAATAAATAGGAATTAAGTAATTTTAAAAGATAATGAACAAATGTTTATTATCTTAAATGTATTTTTTGATAGGAGATTTTTGGGCCGGCCCATTTTGATTTTCATAGGGATTAAAATGCAATTCACCCAAAATTTTAAAGTTGAATGTTGAATAAGAAAAAATTAGGGACTAAGGTTGCAAAATCCTCCTATCCTACGGGAAAAAAAAGCGCAACTTTTCCTTCAAATTCTGTGAGCTAATGCCTTTCTCCATTATGTTTTGACAAAAAAGTTAGGACACGATTATATTTGCAAATTCTCTTTCCCCAAAAGGGACGTTTTGCAATTGCTTAAAACGTAGGACTAAGTTACATACCACCTTATCCTATGAGACCAAAAATACAATTTTGCCAAGACCAAAGTATTTTTTGGAGTTGATATACGCACTCTAAAATTCAATATTTAGACTTCATCTTAATTGTATTTTTAGATAGTTGGCAAAATAGCTTCTTACTCTTTATATGTTTTTGAAATAAATTTACCTTTCAATGATCATTTGTAGTGAAAATATTTTATGTAGTTCTTCACTTGTGGTGGATTGAAATAATTTAATACAAATTTGTTCTTTAATTACAGTTTTTTCTTTCTTTCTTTCTTCTTTCTTTTCTTTTTTATATAGAGATATACATACCTTAAGCAATTGCCCAAAGTGCCTTTTTATATCTCACCATTGTATTATTTGTATCTTTGATAGTAAATTATACATGATAGCCTATAAGTATCATTTCTACTGAAGCTTTAATGCTAAACAAAATGTTAGAACTCTAATTTTGATTGAATTTTTGAATTTTATGAAAAAACTTATGCAAATGAGAATATTAAGGTATTCAGAATTAGATAATTTACTTCATAATGTATTAAAACTTATTCAAGCCTTTTAGAGTTGAACTTTTAGTGTTTTGTTTAACCTTAACATTATAATTCGTAGTCATTAATTTGCTATGAAATATTTAATTAATAAGAATTAATATAATGAAACTTAACATAGTATTCAGAAATGAAATAAAAGATAAGGTCTAGTTGAAGAAAGATTTTTGGATTGACTAAAAATAGAACTAGTATATAATATTTCCACCAAGATTAAAAATAAGATAATTTAAAAGACATTATTTACTATAAGAAAGAATAACACAAAATATTTTCTTAAAACTAATGGGTAATCTTGTTAATTTTAATAAAGCAGAGTGCAATATCAATTGGTGGAGTGCCAGTATCAATTTTCATATTTTTCTATTGGACAAACATATTTCTAATATTTGATTAAAGATCTTAAATAGTCGCCGGAACTAATTAGATTTTATTCATATAAAATTCGATCCATAATCGAATTTTTATTTGAAAAGAATGTATTAGATTTTCTATCATTTGATTTATTTAATTTGGCAGGAAAATAGTATCACAAAAACCTTATTAGCGCCATTGTATATATGAAAAGAATTACTAGTAAATTAATTAAAGATCTTAAATGGTCAAAAGACGATTCAAATTAAATACTTTTTTAATCCATAGCTATTCTGAGTTATTACCTAACTTTTGTTTTCCAGGTACCCCAATTTGAAATTGATAAATCTAGGACTAAAAATATTTTCATTTTTTTTTTTAGTTTGACACGATAATGATATTGTCATATCAAATATTTTAATTGCATTTTATATAAAAACTAAAGTTAGATAATTTATTAAGTATATTGGTTAGAGATTTTTATAATAGGAACCAATATAAGTGAATCATTAACGGGCCCAATTCAAGGAGCACTGTAACGCCCCGGGATCCTAGAGCATCCGCCCCTAGGTTCGGAACGCTACTCACACATAGGGAATTAAACTAAATCCAAACAAAATATCAAAACATATTCCATTGCTTGCAATTCATATCATTCCTTACATTACATACCCATGTTCAAAATGAAGCTAAGCTAAAGCAAGCATCAAAATATTCTAAATTACAATACTCAACTAAGCAAATGAGACTAAATCATAAGCTAAGCTTCCAAACGCCAGATTTTTGGACCTGAAATCAATTCCCTATATGGTAATTTATGAAATCATGAGTCCACCGACCCAGTAAGATTATGGCATAGGAGAGGAGTATGGGAGTAACAAATGAATAGGCCAATTGAAGGAATTCATAAGCGTATGAAAGAACTCATCATTACTTCATGAACATATGAGAGCCAACTATAATTCAAAACACGAGATTTTCATATAACCAATAACCATATATGATCAAGTGGCTACAAAATTCATTT
>JACFYI010003355.1:794154-804663 GCA_014898755.1 Handroanthus guayacan | reverse complement strand
TCGTTCTCTTTGCCAGCCGATGTGGGATCTCACAGTGATAAATAAATATTAACAAAATGGTGTGGCATTAGCTGCATTATCCACACAAATTAAAAACAAAAAAAAAAGTTGGGGCGCTGCCGAGCCCAATATGTGGAGCTTCTATTAACAAAATGGCTTTGTTCGTGTCATGCTCGGCCAAGACGGCCGAGCTTCTATGAGGCACCTCGGCAGTTCTGGCCAAGGTGCACCATTGAAGCTCGGCCGCAGCGGCCGAGCTTCAAAAACGACATTGAGAAAAATTTACGAACAAATAAAGAATAGATTTATTTGTAATCTTAATTTATTTGAATCTCTTCATCGATGAAATCGTTTTCGTTTTCGTAATCCAATTAACTCATGTTAAAACTTGATTATGCTTTTAGATTTTAGTGGAATTATATGTTTTAGATGAAAAATAGTTCAAAATAGTAGAGAGGATTTTGGTAGATAGAGAAAATTTGTGGCGAAGAGTAGTTATTATGAAAAGAGCAAAAATATCCAAATGTACTAGAAATATATTTGTATTAACTATTCTTTCTATGAGGTATACCTCATCATATAATAATCCTGCAAGTTTTTTGTTAGAAAAGTCTTCATCAAATGTGAGACACGAAAACATTTTGCTTTTGATTTATAATTAATTGTTATCTATTTATTTTTTATCAATGAACACTATCCCAAGTTAATTAGTCCAACGTTTGATATATTATTATTATTATTATTATTATTATTATGATTTATGAATATTTACAAAAAGTATGATTCGAATTTGAACCAGGAGAACAAAGACTATATGGATTGAATTTGAACTTCTAATAATCTAGGGCCAACATATTTGAGTTAAAATCACTCCAAACATGACCCATAAGACCCAAGTAACCACACGGTAGAGCTACGAATATAATGAATCATCTAAGAACCGAACTGATTTTATATCATTAAAATGGCAAAAGGCTCGCATGAATATGTTCAAGCAGGCCCTTCTAAACGAATGTAATCATACATGACTTCTCTAAAGGGCCCTTCGTTTCTTGCCTGTTTTAAAAATATAGTGTTATTTCCAACAACAAGCTGGCTTCCTCCTATGTTAATACTGTGAAAACGGTACAACCCACGAATACCATGTCTTGCTAGGGCATTGTCCATTCCTATCAACCCCGTTGTGAAATGTGGAGCTGATCGTGGATCGTTGATGCGCACCTTCGAACATAAATAATAATGCGCACAATCATTAATAACATAAAGTTGTGCATCCGAATAATTATTAGGGATAATTACACTTTAGCCCCTAAACTATGAGCTTTTTTATACTTCACTCACCAAACTATTTTTCGTTTCAAACTACCATACCAACTTTATAAAAATTTGCACGTTGTCCTCTAGAATGGTTTCCGGTGGAATATTATGGAATATTCCAGCCACAATTCACCACGTGAAGTGCACGGCCATTTTATGTGAGGATGAAATATTTACACTTTACCCTTTAAACTATGCGTTATTTACACTTGTCTAAACCATGTGTTGTAGCCAGAATATTTCATAATATTCCACCGGAAACCATTCTAGGGGGAAACGTGCAAATTTTTTGAAAGTTGGTACGGTAGTTTGAAACGAAAAATAGTTTGGTGGGTAAAGTATAAAAAGGCTCATAGTTCAGGGGTAAAGTGTAATTATCCCTAATTATATATACATATTATATATATTAGTAATTAAAGGAAGTTAAGGAAGTTTCGTTACTTGTAACTCAGCGTTATTTGCTGATGCAAGTGCCAATTGGAGAGTGTAATTTGCTCCTTTATTGACAATTCTAAGATCGAACAAAATTTGCCATGTCGTTGCTACATACTGATTATTTCCCACGTTCCTGCATGAGTTGCAATTAAAACTGTTAAAATTTCATTTTCTAAGATATATATTACCAATCCATCCAATGCATCGTATGGTCAAAATGGACAACTTACAATATAAAGGGATAATTACCTCTACACTCCTTGAGTTTACCATAAATACCAAAATATCTCATAACATTTGGATAATTATCATTACACCACCTAAAATTTGAATAGTTATCATTACACTCTTTGGATAAGGAGGTGTAATTGTAATATTATCCGTCAGCCTAAGGATTTTGCATACATTTCGGGAATGTAATTATAATTATGCATTAGCTGCACTGTATACTAGGGGTGTAATGATAATTATCGAAATATCAAGAGTGTTTTGGTTATTATGGTAATTAAATATCAAAATGTGTAGAGGTAATTATCCCTAATATAAATAAGAGTACAACTGTACAAATTGAGGATACATCATGGAAGCGTATGGGGTGCAACAATGGCCTTAATTACTTTGTTAGACTTTGGTCCCCAAAAATAGATAAATAAAAATTAATAAAACAAAAGAAAAAAGAAAAAGTACCTCGTAACATGGGCAAAAAACCAATCTCGACTATAATTACTGGCACCGATTGTGAAAACAAGATCCTTATCCGGGTATAGATCCTTGTAACGGGTCCAAAGTCCATATTGCCTGAACCTGTCACTAGAAAAATTGACAAATTAATTAAGACAAACAATATAAAAATGAAATAATTACCGCTATACCCCCATTGTACAGTGTAACAAATGTATAATTATAATTAAATCCTCTAAATATATGCAAAATTACAGTTACATCCCCTAGTCTGATGCATAATATTACAATTATACCGCTTTATCTAGGAGGTGTATTTGTAATGTGTAGAATTTTCAGGGAGTGTAATAGTAACTATCCAAATTTCAGGGGATGTGATGGTAATTATCCAAACATCAAGAGATATTTTGGTAATTATGATAAACCTCAAGGGGTGTTGAGGTAATTATCCCTATAAAAATTGACTAATTATTTGAACTACATAAGATTTGATTTGAGTGAAACTTTTGAATGGGATTGTTTCCGTAAGGGTGGATCTTGAATGTTGGATTGGGATCTGGAACGAAAAACTCAGCAGCACTACGATCAGGAATTCCAATCTCCCATAATGTTGCAGCTTTTCTGGGAGCCTCAAACACCATGTTTGTTGCCTCAACACTGGTCCCTGGGGTGATGGTTATGTCATGTGGATGTTTGTGATCTCCGATGATTCCAGGAACCCATGCAAATAAGCTGTAAGTTCCAGGTATCACGTTCCTAATTAAGAAATTTCCATTGCTGTCTGTTTGTGTCCAAAATTGATAACCCTGATAATCCAAAAAAATTAACTATTAGCTTTAATTGGAGTCTAGAAGGGTGCTTGGTACTCAACTTATATAAGTCCCTTAAAACATTTGGAATTCTAAAATGGTGCTTCGTACTCATCTTATAAGTCATTTAAAACATCTTATAGGATATTATAAGAAGAGTTCGATGTT
This sequence comes from Handroanthus guayacan, assembly GCA_014898755.1. Lineage (NCBI taxonomy): Eukaryota > Viridiplantae > Streptophyta > Magnoliopsida > Lamiales > Bignoniaceae > Handroanthus > Handroanthus guayacan. The sequence continues at coordinate 801,253 of JACFYI010003355.1, read as the reverse complement.
TCTCTTTATTTTTTTTATTTTTTTATTTTTTTTGGCTTATAGAAGAGCTCATAAGATCCTAAAATAAAATATTATCTTAATTTATAGGTTCACTTAAAAAGGAAGGGCTTCCTATTTCCTAATTTAATTTTAAGACTTTAAGGTTCTCTTTCTATTTTAATAATCTTAATTACAAAATTATTATTACTAACATCTTATAACCTCTTACTTCTTATTTTATTTGAACATTTCAATGATTGACTTTCATCTTATAATTACAAAAATATCTTATAAGATGCTTAAATAAGCTTAGCCAAACATCTAATTCAAAAAGGCTCATTTTTCTTTTTCTTTTCCTTTTTGTTTCTAAAGAATACTGCTAGAAATTCAATGTAAACCTTGTTTTCAAACTGCCATGACCCCGCTTCTCCGGGTGCTGCCAGTCCCACATAAGCTGATTCTCGCGGCACTGCTTTCTCGCTAACGAACCTATAAAATAAAGCAGCACTTATTTTAAAACTAAAATACAGAGAAAATAATTAAATGGATAAATAGAAAGTAATTAGAGGGATTAATTATTCTTCAATTCTAGCTAGTTACCCAAAATTTAAGTGAAAAAAAAAAAAAAATCATTTTGCAATGATCCTAAATAAAAGTACCAAATTAACTTGGGGATTAGAGGATATAAATACCAGTCACGAATAAGTAATTGACCGCTAACAGTTCCCCGTTGGTTGGACTTTACAAAGTCTTCTGAAAGTGGGAAACTATATGGCCAACTAGCCACCTCCTTTTCCATCTGATGATCAATTGCCCAAAATAATTAAATAAATAATATAAAAATTAAATAATTACTGAAATTAAACTTTTATTTATTTTTCTATGCATAGTTAATTAATAAAATTTCCCTATTTAATTTGTCAATTTCAATAACTCTTAATAAAAATTAGTTCATATATTATTTTAGGCATATGAATTATTTGTGACATGGCCATTAATATATAATAACAATATATATATGTATATATAAGAAAAATAATAAGTACCCTTTGTTTGGCATCTTTCCAGAGGACAGAAGGATTGGTCTTTGCAGCAGCATTTGAGTTGAGATAGATAAAAACTGGACCAAAAACCTTTTTCCAGTACTCTTCAGTCTCAAATTTGACAGCTAGATCCTCCCCCGCATAATGTCTGCTGATAAACATCTTAATTTGCATAGACAAGCTAATTATTAGTAATCACGACAGTAAATTATTATTAAAGTATGCTAATTTAAGTTCATAATCATCTAATTTGTATTTAAGAAAACTTATAAGCTCATATATTTAGCATGTGAAAATACTTACAGAAAGCACGATTGGACCAACATGCGAAGTAAGATCTTGCTTAATTGGTCCGCCTGTACGGAACTCATCGCTTGGTGTTATCATCCAAAAACCCACTGGCGGATCGCTTCCCACCCATCCATGGACTTTGTTGTCTTTGTCGTCGCATGAGTAAAAATATTTATCGTCCACCTAATTAGTATTTCAATGTAACCATACATGTCAGGCATATCATATACATGAAGTCCTCACACTAGTCCAAATTATAGCATAAAAATTTGTGGGGTTAATTGCATCATACTCTCCTTGTGAAATTAAAAAAGAGCATCAATATGAACTCTGCCATTTTAGAATTAGTACATTAAATCCTGCGAAATTTGAAATAAGCATAATAAAGCCTGTTATCTTAAATGATCTCTGTTTTCTGTTTGATAGAGCGACTCGCCCTATATCTAATATGTACATTTAAGATGTTTAGTGTACTAATTTTAAAATAAAAGGGGTTAGTGTGCTAATTTTGAAATGATAGGATTTATAATGTTCATTTCAAATTTCACAAGGTTTACTGGTTTAGTATGTGTTAATTTTAAAATGGCAGGGTTTATGGTGTTGATTTTGAAATTCATAGGGGGTATAGTGCAATTAACCCAAAATTTGTCATATAATTGAATGGATATATGGGAGAAATTGAAAGCACCAAAATTCTATAATTGCACGTGCAGATTTCTGGAAAAATGAACTACCCTCAATTAATATCCGAGGTCATTGACTCATTAATATCGAAGAATTAGGACAGAATTATCTATTTATTACCTCCCCTTGGAAATCTGGATTCGTTGGATTGGTTAAGAGAACAGCTTCAGGATAATCAAGAACCTGACCAGTAATACGATCCTCAGGCATTGGCATAAACCTTTGCCTCTCATCATCTATAGCCATGTAATGAAATCTATATACATTCATATGAATGAAAAATTGTAAGAAAGTAATTAACATATAATTAAAATGATAATTTCATTTATGGGTAGAGTAGAGGTACTTGCATGTTTTCTTGAAGCTTAAACACAATTCTTCCTTCAGGGATGTGATAAGCAGGCCATCCTTTCAAACGTTCAAGCACAGCATATGAGTAGAATCCGGGTGAGCCGCGAAGCATTACGAATCTAATTTCTCATTTCAGTTTTTCCAAATTAAACAAATATTTTTAGATTAAAAACAATGCCATTGATGAAAAATATTTTTTTTGGTATTTTATATAATATTGTACATAATAATTAGAATTTAAAATATTTGACTACCTTTTATCAATGTTTAAAGGAACGTTTGTGCCACCAACTGTCCATGTTCTGGTGAATGAAATCTCTGTTTGGTTTTCATTTTGCATTATGACCTTATAACTTGTTCCTTCCAAGCTGCACAACTAAGATCACGTCATTCTTGATTTTTTTAAGAAATAATTAATTACCTCAACCCTCGTGAAGTTTGGTCTAATTATAGAAGTACTGTTATTGTTTTGGAAATTATATTATATTAATGACATTCTGCATATTACACTTAGACCTAGGGAAGTATGACAAATTGATTGAAATATAACAAGTAGATAGACCATCTATCAATATAATGGGAAGGGGTCATGCTACCATTTTTTTAAGCCAAAGGAGTGTTTTAGTAATCACTACAAGAAAATACTCTTTTTACTAGTAGAAAAATTCAATACAAATTAAGAAATCTATCACAAATTGTTTCGTCACAAATTTGTTAGTATATGCTTTGTCACTGATTAATTCTGTGATGCAATTGAAATTCATCATGGAATTAATTTGTGCAATGGAATTTTCTATGCAAACTAAAAAGTTGTTATAGAAATTAATTACAAGTTTGTCACAAGTGTTGTTATTCACACATACGTTGCTCATTTTTTAAATCTATTAGGAATTCATCATAAATCTGTTACAAATGTCATCTACTGCTTTTGAAATTTTATTCATCACAAATTTTTCATCAGTGAAGGAGTGTTTCTTGTATTGAATTCAGCCAAACCTCATAGCTGTGTTAAGATCATTATCCCTTATTTCGATATTGAAGAAGCCACATATGTATTTACGATTTCGAGAATTAACCTCCTATATATTTGGCATTAACAAGTTGAAATTAAATTTCAATATAAATTAATAAATTAGTTGATCAACCCATTAATTTATAAAGATATATTATATATTATATATATATATATATGGATATATAGTACTTACTTGTCAGTGATACCTTTACCTCCTGGCGTGTTCCAAACAACATCCCAGTGCCTATATATCAATTTAATTAGTGCATTAATATTACAATAAATTCAGAACTCAACCCCTAATCATGCTCAAAATATCAATACAAAATCATATAAATTAAATTTGTAGATACATCATACATGTACATGCATGCATACCCTCTGTCTCCTTGCTTCGTATCTTGGGTTTCAAGCAAATTTTCACTCCCATTGTACGATATTGAGTTGATGGCACCACCTGGTACTGTCAATGTTATGTTAACTATTCCATTGCTCATTACAACCTGTGACTAGTCGATCGACACATGTTAGGAAAAATATATTTACACATATATATATATATTCCTTAATTTAATTATAATTAAATATTGTCTAAATAACAAAAATAATTAATAATAAGCTTGTGCTAACTGTAGTTTTACATGCTGATCGCCCTGAAGCAATGGCACTCCTGGAGATGGCAAATCAACGTTAACATTGTTTCTCTGAAGTGTTCGTCTGCAATTACAAATTAATTAAAATGCGACAACGCTGATGATTAATTGAGAGATATATCGGGGCAAGGAATGGATAAATAAACCTTTTTTTTATTTAATTGTCTCTACGCAGCCAAATTACTAAATGAAATGTAGCCTCCACAGTTTATGTATTTGGATTAATTCGATATAGAATTTAAACGAGTTTAAAAGGTGAAATTTTACGCATTTGTACACTTACCATAAAGAAAAGGGTGGCAAGAAACGATATATAATGATTATCACTATATATATATTGTGAAAAGAATTTTTATTTGTAAAAATAATTATTTTCATGAATTTAATAGCGATAAATTAGAAAAATTTATAATTTTAATTAAAAATATTGTACTATATGAAAATATTTTAGTGTCACTTAATTATCATTATATACACATGTAACTAATTGCCAGGACTCATGGCAACTAATTAATTATTAATTTTCACCGTGTACGTGTATATATATATATATATGTATGCATATATGTAGATGCACATACATATCACTAATTAATTTGTGTAGGTCATGAATGCCGTATATGCATATTACTAATTATCAACGCATGTGCCAACAATTATCAAATATATCAAATGTAACTTGTAAATCAATATTGATTTATTGTTAACTAATACATCTATGGTTAAATATTAATGAATTACTTTCACATTCTAGAAATATTTTGTTACTATACATGGTAATGGCTCCGACATATAAAAACTTTATTTTGAAAATATCTGTCAGTATTATAGAAATTTAATGCGGCAATACTAATTACACTGTGTTTTAGATGAAAATATATTCTGTCAAAATTAATTTTCCAGAAATAAAAAAATAAAAAAATAAAACCAAACATTACCAGACCTTTTAAGGGAACCACGATCAATAGTTGTATATATGAGAAAAAATAATTGTATAGTGAAAGAAAAGAAGAAAAAGAAAAGGAAAAAAAAAAAAAAGAAATGTCGTGTGAAGAAATTCAAAACCTTCCTCTTTTAAATTTATGTCATATTTTCCGAAGATATTTGGAATAAATAAATTATTAATAAATCTCAGACCCGAAAAAGATGGAATACAAAATGGTTTACTTAAATTTAATTTTCAGATCTTCACATATTGAAAATTAGTTATGAAGAATTAAAAAGAGATTTTTCCATGCAAACTACAAATTAATTGCCAAGGATTCTTCACTTTTTAGTGTGATTAATATTTTGTTAAAAAATAAAAAAACAAATATTTAAAATTATGATTCCAAGATCACTAAGAAATTAATCAATACAAAAACTTTTCTAGTAAACCACACGCTAATATTCATGCATGGCTGTGTTGATTAATTCACCTGTGCAAACTCTGAGAATCAACAAACAAAACCAATAGCTGCAAGACTACTCCCACCGACCAACTGATGAAGCAATTCCACCTTCGTCCCCTTCCCATCCACATTCTTTTTCTCTTTTCCTGCAGACTTATCATATACGAAAAATATTAGATTGCAACAACAAGAAATTCCCATTGTTTCCTAGCCGGCGTGTCTTCTTTTTTTTTCTTTTTTTTTTTTTTCTTCTTTTTGATTTTTTGGTCATTGACAAGAAGTTTAAAACCAAGATTTTATTTTATTGTTTTTAAATCCAAGGCATTAGTTTTGCCCTAGGGAAAGGTAGAGGTCTCATAACCCAAGAGGTCATAAGTTCGATATATATTAGTACTTGTATCTCCCAAGGCCAAAAAAAAAAAAAAAAAAAAAAAGAAAAAAGAAAAAACCACTAGGATTAAACACAAGATATTTATTCCAGAAATCAGACGAATTTAATCTGAATGAGGAGGACACGAAATGGACCTGATACATACTGGATTGGGGATGGTTGAACTGAATTCTTCTAGCGAGCTAAATCTTCTAGGGAATAATATATGTGTGGTTTTTAAGCTCCTACATATAGTTCTCACGGGCAAAGGCAAAATGACAATTTTCGGCCATGTAATAAAAGAAGGTTATTTAATTTCTATTTTTACAGTTGATTTTTAATTAAATTACATTAATTTTATATCATAATCCAGCATTAAATTTTAAGAAATTTCATTTTTTCAGCCTTTACTACTAAAAAATCCCAAAAGTATTGTAATAAGGGGAAATTTATTAGTGAAAGTTTGTAAGGGACTTGAATTTGCAATAAGAATTAAATGGAGATTCCTGACACCAGATTAGTTCTTATAATTAAGTTGAGATCGGCTATGGATTATAAAAATAATATCTCCAGTTATTATAATATCATGAAATCTACTTTTAAAATTACCAAAATTGTTAATTAGTAATTCAACTAATTTGTCATGTTGGTTTCTTTGGCAATATAACGTTATTAATTGTTCGAATCCTAGTACTTGAAGTTCTATGAAATGTATCCAATTACTTGTAAAAAAGTAATTGGCCAGATTTTTTAGTAATCCCACAAAAAAAAAAAAATCAAATCAAATTAATAATTAACAGGAAACAATTTATATATTTCAATTCAACCGAAAAAAAAATAATAATAAAATCTACACATTTCCAAACATTGTGTCTATGTGAGTGGAATTAATTTATCTTAAGGCACATTCTTTCTACTAGCTCTTATCCCCAATATTTGAAGATGGGCCTGAAAGTAATAAGACCAGAAATTTGATATCTCCCGCTATGCAAATGCCTTACAAAATGAGTCCTCAATCTAGACATCTTGTTACACAATTTCTCGGCTAATCAAGCTCCCCATGTCGAAAAAAATAAGATTTTGGAAAACAAAGTTATCACAATGTATGATACACACACACACATATATATACGTATATATAATGCATATTTTGATTTATATTAGCTGTCTTCCAAACTGGTACATCCAATATCCAAATTATACGGGCCTCCGTTTGTGCCTCTTCCACTAGGTAGATAGGCAAATGCTCCACAAAATTAGAGAATCCCAGTGTGACACCCAAGGATTTCCTTAACGTGCAAAATTCAAAATTCACTAAAATT
>JACFYI010003355.1:775749-786279 GCA_014898755.1 Handroanthus guayacan | reverse complement strand
CAAAATAATTTTCAATTACTACTTAGTTTGGTTTTAGTTAAATTTTATTTTCGTGCTATTCAGTTGAATTTATCTCGATTCCTCGAGGGAATGATACTTTACTCACACTCTATTACGTGTGGCGATACGTACACTTGCGTACGGTTTTCACACCAACAATTACATTTTCCGAAACCATTTTGATGGCTGCGGCATTGTAACATATCTGACGCCTAGCAGAGCTGATAAAGCAATGGTAATTTTTTAATTTTCGGGGGTTTACCATTGCTTTTAGTGTCACTAATTGTCGACTGTGTTCCTTCCAAAATAATCATCACGTGCCGACTGTTTACTGTTTCCCGATGGTCATCGAAAACGTACGGGCCAAGTTCCCTCCAAAATAATAATCATTTTCCAATGCCTTACCATTTCCCGTAAAGCATCGAAAATGTACGCACCTAGTTTTTTGACATCTTTTTATTAGTTTTCCAATGCCTTCTGCTTAATTTGCTTTCTGGTGCCCTGTTCAACGGTAAGGAAACAGAAATTTCCAGCGATATCATGGGTACCGAAAATTGGCATCAGTAATTTCAATTTTTCTTGTAGTACTTTCAAGCTGACCAAATATATTATTACATATCTCTAGGGTCCCCCTTTGAGCCTAAATTTATCTTTTATTTGGCAACTTAAACAGGTGTAGCTTTATATTGAACAAATCCTTTTTGACCCTATCTTTTATGCACAAACTTGCAAAATTTTGATCATAAAAAATGGGGGCAAAAACAAAAAGGCCCACTTTGGTTGCGGGAGAATGAAAAATTCCCTAAAGTACAGAATAATTATACACCAACTCTAAAGTAAGTTAGTGGCTATAAAGAATTGAGACTAACTGCGTAATCAGGTATATTCATCACCAATATATTTTCTCTCATCAAATGGTTGGTTGACATTGTAGGTTGACAATCAGGTGCTTCCAGAAAAAGGATTACTTGTCAAATGAGGAAGAGGCCTCAAACTGAGATTAGGGGTGCTAGAGACTAGGGAACCTATCCATAGTCAAGGGCATATTATTGTAACATGTTAAATCTACACTATTCATAAACATGCTACGCAGAATAATTTTAAGTAGAAAATGAATGCCTAGCTTTTGCCATTAATTTCCTTTTCTAGGACATTATTATTTTGCCCATTTCCAATTTACAAAGGTAAACTATTACAAATTTCAGTGCTAGGGCGCCTAATACAGTTGCAGATAGCATGACTTTCAGACTAGGGACTAGGGCACCCAATCTCACATGGAATCCTATGAAATTCGAGATTTAAGCGACTTTGGGGCCAATCAAACTCTTTGTGATAGCTAACTCTTGACTTTTATTCATATGTAGACTCAACTGTTATAACAATTTGAAAATTTTTCTAATTAAATTTTCAAATCCTCGTTTGTCAACTCGTGAAAGTAGAACACCAGAGACCCTTTGAAAAGTTACAACCACTTCTGATCCCGGGTTGGAAATGGGATCAAATTAACATGGACTTCATGGTTGGTCTGCCAGTAGTAAGAGGAGGTTGTAACAATATTTAGATTGTAGTTGATAGACTCACGAAGTCTGCACATTTTCTACTTGTCAAAACCCAATACAATGTTGGGAAACTCACCGAAATCTATATCAAGGAAATTATTCGATTACATGGAATACCTCAAAGTATTATCTCTAACAAAGACTCTAAGTTCATGGCGAGGTTGCAGAAGAGCTTAGAAGAGCATTTGGGGACTAAGCTGTTGTTCAATAGGACAACTCATCCTCAAATTGATGGACAATCAGAAATGGTGATTCAAATATTGGAGGACACACTAAAGCTTATATTTTAAAATTTTTCGGAAACTGGAATAGACACTTACCTTTAGTGAAATTTACCTATAACAACAGTTATCAAGCTACAATACAAATGACACCTTATTAGGCTTCGTATAGAAGAAAATGAAGATCACCTCTGCATTGTGATTTGGATGAGACAAGGAGTACCTCAAGAGAGCGAAGGGACAAATTGCGGCCTGAGATGATACAAGGAGCAATTGATAAGGTTCAGATCATTAAGAAAAATATGAAAATGGCCCAAGATCGTCATAAAAGTTATGCAAATAAACAAAAGAAGGAGCTAACTTGGAGTTTAATATTGGGGATCAAGTATTTTCGAAAGGGAAAAATACATTGTACCCCCTTGTATTATTGCGAAAGGGAAGATTACCCCCTCGTATTTTTTAATTGCAACATATCTCCCTGTATTTTGGAATAACCAGATCATAAGAACCTTATTACTAGGTTATATGGGGGTATTTTTGAACTATAGAATTTGTTTAACGTTAATACAGGGGTATATCTTACAATTAAAAAAAATAGGGGCTAATCTTCCCTTTTGCAATAATACAGGGGGGTAAAATGTATTTAACTCATTTTTGAAACTTGCTCCACAGAAGGGAATATGGAGGATGGAAAAAAAAACAAAAAGTTAACTCCGAGATTTGCAAGACCTTTTGAGATCATCAAACATATTGGTCCAGTAGCCTATAGATTGGATCTTTTGCCAAATCTTACAAGGATTCATGATGTCTTTCATGTATCCCAACTACAGAAATACCATTTAAATCCTTCGCATATCATTGAGTACATGGATGTGCCTAATCAAAGTGACCTTACGTATATAGAACAACATGTCCATATTCTAGATTACCAAGTTCGAGAACATAGGAATCATAGGATACCCCAAGTTAAAGTTCTTTCGAAAAATCAAAAGGTCAAGGAGGCCACTTGGGAGCATGAGGACAAGATGTGTGAAAAATATCATCATCTGTTTGAGTAGAGCTACGAATATAAGGGCCAGATTCTTTTTAGAAGGAGAAAGTGTAACAACCTAAAAATTTTCCTAATTAAATTTTCAAATCTCGCTTTTAATTGATAAATATTTTTTAGACTTTTTGAGATTTTTCTCACAATAAAAAATATTTTATTCCTACCATAAATTTTTCTTGCACCCAAAAATTATTATTTATATTATTTTGGCCTATTAGCCCAATCTTTGGCCCAAAAATTTGAGCCAAAAACTTGTAAAGCCCAACTCAAATCACTAAATTATACACTACACAAACAAAATACATACATATATGTGTGTATATGTATGCTTGGCCAAATCCTTCTACTCTAAATGGGGATATTTTCAATTTTCTAATCAAGTTTAATCTCACCCAAGTATTTATTAACGCATGAGCCAATTGGCAATCAATCATAGGGAATTGACACCTTTGCACAAATAATTTGGAAATGCCAATTGATATCCCAAACTTGGTTGATAAGTTTGGCCTAAGTCTTGCAAGATAAACATATCTCCTCTTGCTCCAATTGCTAGACAAAAATCCTTATCCTTGCTCCAAGTCTCTTGTCTTCTACATACAAAAGTCCTGATCTTTTTTTCTATCAATCTTTAAGTTACATAATTTCAAGACTTTAAAGCTCAAATTCAAGGGGGAAGAGAGTAAGGTTGAGCACTTGGCAAGCTTGAAACCCTAATTATAAGATAATTTATAATATGTAGGGTTTTGAAGAGAAACATTGTATAACTTCTAATGATTTTAGTTTCTATGGGATTTGCTTAAAGATTTGGAAAATGTGCTATCACCATCCTAGGAGATAAGGATTATGGCTATCTTCTTTCTTTGATTTCCATGCTTGAATGTTATTTTGTGCTTAAATCCTACCTTGTTATATGGTGAGGGTTGATATGAACATGATTCCTTGGAATCCTTTAGTTTGAAAAATTGATAATTGGACACTTACGGTTGTTTGTTCTCTATCCCTGTTATATGAACATGACCCTTGAACAACATAGAGGTTATTGGAGTTGAGAATTTGGGCAAAATAAGGACTTAACCAAAATCCTAACACTTATGAACATAAAAATTGGAGATTTTTGTAAAATTTCTTCCAAACTTTGATTCTTAAATATCTTGAAAAATGATGAACAAACTAATTTTGTTTTTGTGAAAATCAATCTTCTGTTATCATGATGGATTTAAAAAAAAATAAAGTTCGTGCCGTGCGTGATTCCGAGCGTAGTCACGACCACTCCAGAATACTTTTAAGTGTAATTTTGACTCTTTTTGCCTTTATATGTCCACATATCACTCTGATAAGCTATCTTAAATCCGAATGTTCATTTTATGTGTCCAAAATTTGGATCGATTTGATTGATAATGTCCGACCCTCGTTTAAACTTTGAAAATTTAATTCGGACAATTATCATTACCCTTGAAATCTTTTGTGTGTTGGTTTGATAGGCCCATGGGAAGTCTCATGAGAGATGTTGGGCAGCGTCGGGCCGACCGTTAGTTCTTTGAAGGGCTCACTACTAGAAAATCGTGAAATGTTGATGGAAATTTCAATGATTTTTTTGAAAATTTTGTAGAAAAAATATTTTTTCGATGAATTTTCCGACAGCCAATGCTGGTCGAAAAATGCTCATCGAAACTAATTTTCGACGGATAATTTTTCGACGACTTTTGTGACAGATCTCAATCAACAAATTTCCGACGAACAGTGACATCGGAAAAAATTCCGACCGCCAAGCTGTCAGAAAAATGATAATTTCTTTTTTTTTTTAAATATTTCCAACACCGAGGCGCCATCGGGGAAAAAAAAAGACTAAAATAGTAATTTTTCGTTGGAGCAGCCATTAGAATTTTGTTAAAAAAAAATATACATTTTTTTTCGATGGCCAAGCCATCGGAATGTTTTTTTGCTAAAAAAATATATATAATTTTCCGATGGCTTGTCCGTCGGAATTTTTGTTTTTGTTTTTGTTTTAATTCTCATTATTTGCCTTTTTTTCTTGGTTTTTGAAAATATTTAATACCTGTAAAATATAAATCAAAATTTTTCAAAAATATAATTAAATCACTGCAATCACCACAATTATAATTCACCACAATTTCAATACAAAAACAAATTCAAATATGATAATAATTTTCATCAAAATTAAATAACAAACAAAATAGATAAACTTAATTTAACTTCAATCCCCAACAAAATATTTAACAAATCTTCAAACGATGTCATAAACAAAGTGTTCAATATTAGACATCTAGCCAAAATACACAGGTACAAACTCATTCGACAAAGTTTCCGCTAAAGCAGTGTAAAAACTCATTCGACAAAGTGTCCCCTAATACAACTAATTGTTTAGCAAATTACCTCAAAATCAAATATAAGTGCGAATGTAAAAACACGACCTGCGAACCAAAGTAACCTATAAACATGAAAATATATTAAACAAGATTGAAAAACTAAACTATAATTAACTAATTAATCAAGAAGATAAATACATGCATTTGGAAATTGGATGCTTAACTTATAATACATACTAAAACTTTATATATTAAGAATTAATTAATCTTAAAAGCTATGTGCTGAAATATATATTTTCATCTAAGTTAGTGCAATATAAACTAAACTAAGTTTCAAACTAAAACGAATCATCAAATTCCAACACTTTCAACAATTAATAATAAATAGTAATACAAACACTATCCATATAACAAAATTTAACAACATTTTGGCCCTAATTAATAAATGTTTACATATAACAAAATAACTACAAATTAATATACAAAAATACAAACATAATGCATAATATAATTCATAACATTATCATTACAACACAAAATTTAACAAAATTTTAACCCTACTTAAGTAGGTTTAATTGTTTTATTTTATTTTCACTATTTATGGTTGCTACTTGCTGACTAGAAAATAGATGAATTGTACATAAAACTATGTACTTTGTGTAATGGCTACTTCTTTTTCACTATTAAGTATGACATTATCTTGGAAAATTAGAAAATTGTGTTCGTGAAGAATTAAAATTCTGTTCGAATTGAGCAAGCTAGGTTTGTCATCAGATTTTTGAACAATTAATAATGTTGACGAGATAGATCAAGTTATTTGGCTTACGAAAAGAGAAGTTGTATCTTGTATACTCATGTAGTGACATTTAAAAATTGATTTTTCATATCAAAGTGGTACAAAAATTAGCACTAGTCCTAATTTAGCACATTTAACCACAAAGTCTTTTTGTTTCTACAAAGGAAATGGTTCCTTTGTATATTATATAATTTTTCATAATATCCTTGGATCTATATCAAGTAAATTGCTCATATTCTTTTCCTTTTTTTCAAATTTTTTCGTGGAGTCATGTTTCTAATCCATGTTTTATTTAGTTACAAAAAGCGTTCATTTGTAAACTTGAATGCAGCAATTATTCTAGATTGGGATGGTGAACCAAGCTAAATATTAGTGAGGACATACCAATTTTCCAACAAACACCAAGCATCGCAGTTACTTGGGACTGGTAGGTTATTATCAATAGTTTGTAAAATGATGGTAAAAGATAGCTAGACCTTTAACTAAGTCAACACATAAAAGATGAAATTTGAGTATATCTCAACCTACAAGGAACTTCTATGATTTGAAAAGGCAGCTTGCATTAGCACTAGTAACTCTACCATTGGAAATGGCATTTCACTATATATAGTGATGAGCCAAAGAATAAGTTAGGCATATTTTAATGCAAAATGAATCGATGATAGCTTATGCCTCAAGGTAACTTAAGTTGTATGAGATAAACAACTCCACCAAAATCATTTAAAATTGGCAACCTTTGGTGACCATGGTCTTTGCCATAAAGATATGGAGACATTATCTCTACGGAGAAAGAGTAAAATATATATGAATAAAAAGAATCTTAAATACCTTTTCACTCAAAAGGATTTGAGTATGATACAAAAAAAATGGTTACAGCTACTGAAAGACTACGAACTGAACATCAACTACCACCTTGGCAAGCCAATTGTGTGGCAGATGCTCCAAGTAAGAATACAAACTGAAAGTTAGCTATCATATTGGCAAGATAATCAATATCTTTGATAGTGAAAATAGTTGAGTCTACTCTCGATATGCTTACTTCTTTGCATGTACAACCTTGCATTCTCTAGAGGATTACAATAACTCACATACCAAATCACAAAATAATGCAAATTCTGGAGAAATTTAAAAATGGGCCTATAACCAATTTTCAAACGAACAATGAGGAAAGTCTTTATACAAGAGGGAGATTGTGTTTTCCTATCGATAAGGAGCTCAGGAGAGGGATATTATTAGAGGCGTATAATTTGAAACTCTCTATACATCTTGAGAGCAAGAAGATGTATCAAGACATAAATGGAATCTTTGGCAGGATGGTATAAAAGGAGATATAGTGGACCACATGGCTGATGCTTGATCTACCAAAAAGGTCAAAGTTGAACCTAGCAACCAAGGCAATTGTTGTAGCCATTGAAGATTCCAAAATCGAAGTTCAAATGTATTATGTGGACCTCGCAGTGGGAGTACCACAAAATAACAAGAAAAAAATGCCATTTGGGTACTAGATTGAATGACTAAGTCAGCTCAATTTCTTTATGCGTGTGCCTCATATACAATGGACCAGTTGGTTGCTCTATACATTGACAATATAATAAAGCTATATGGAGCCTGTGTAAGCATTATGCCAATTCAAAACCCCCAATTCACATAAAGATTTTGAATGAGATTTCGACAAGCCATGGAAAAAAAGGTGAAACTTAACTCGTTATACCATCCAAAAACTGATGGCCAAACCAAAAGGACAATCTAAACCTCAAAGAACATGCTTGGGGTAGGTCTTTTGGAGTTTAAAAGAAATCAGAGAAGTTACTCAATTCTCATAGCGTTGACCTTTGGGTCAAGCCGTCCTTTTAATGAGAAAAGCCAACATCTTGGAACTAACGGTTTACTTAAATGTTCTTTTGTACAAAGCAATAGATCACATACTCCGTTTATATATTATTCATTTTTTATAAATAAAAAAATAATTAGAAAAGAAATAATTTCTTATGGAAGGGAGGTAGCTGCTTAGTATGAACTGAAATAATTAAAAGACGAACTGTATACTCCAGCCAAGTTGCCCTCCAAATTCAAATGACAAAAATTTTGAATTTGAGTAACTTTTTAGGCTTGAAAAGTGTGTTGCAAAAAGGTTTCTATCATGTCAACATCAATGTACCAAGAGTGGCGAAAAGCAGGAGGTCTACCCTTTGTATGCAAATGTTGTCCTTGATAGAAAAAGAAAGTCAAGAACGACTCCTTCTATGAGTAACGCCTAGAAATAGCTAGTTGACCTATAAATACATGAAAATGGAGTTCAAATGCAGAAGAGAAAAGCTGCAATCATCTTTAAGCTTGCGAATTTTGTTGGCAAATATTTTTTAAGCATCTTAAGAGAATCTATCAAGTTTTACAAGCTTACATTTGCAATTTCTCTAGAATAGATTTGAGAGCGGAGCTTAACTTGTAATATCAACTTGGAGTGAGGTTCATCATTGTACTGCTATTCTCAACTTGCATATCTAGTGCAATAAGGCACTCTATAAGGTTAAGACGTAGCCATAAAGTCAATGTGTTGAAGGAATTCATTCCTTGGGAAGCATATATTCAGGTTAAACTTACCAAAAAGAATTTGGGTTTGAACTTTATCTCATAAAATGGTGTTGAGTTCCAATGTAATTTCCCAATAAAGCAGTTATTTCTAGTTGGACGTTGGCCATCTAAAATATTAGTTTTGGACTTAACCTGCAAAAGTCTTAATTTGTATTATGTCCACAAAAATTTGGGTTAGGATTGCTCCCACAAAAATTTAGGTTATAATTGTTTCCCATAAACGTTTACGTTGCGGTCTACTAATGTAAAAGATCATGCTGTAGTAAATTGTTTCTCAAAATCCTGAGTTTAAGAGTTTAGGTAAAGCACTAGGATTGTGTTAGAATAGTGCCCGGCAAGCCAATTGAATTAGCTCACGAACTACTCCTTAGTAATACAATCTTATCTTATCAATATGTTTATAAATGGCTATCTTTATCATATACATGTTATCTCTCCACATGCATTTGGATAAAATTCTCGAGATCACAATAAACTACGGGACTTGGTTACGCATATGACGGTAATTATGAAACAAGTATATATAGTTATGATCTTAAAATATTCCAAGTCATGGAACCTAAGATACAATGACACCTTAGATTTGGATAGATTTATGCTAACAATGCATACATCAAAGAATTGAAATTTGCCTTGTTTCATGGACGACTGATGTGGCATCATAGTGCACATTAAAGGGTACTTATTAGAAAATAAGTTCACAGAATATTCAATTAAAGAAATCCATGTGCGTGTAATTAGTCCTTTAATTTGAGGTTTCATGGTTACCTTGTGTATAAGTGTTTAAACTTTAATAAATAATTCAACTTTGTAATAAGTCACATGAGGAGTTTATTAGGCTTTACTCGACTTATGAGATGGACGTATGTGAGTTCTAATAAGTGATCTATTTGCTCATCTCGTAGAATGAGTTGATCTTCTACATTTTTCTATGATGCTTGGTTTCCAAAATCATTGTGTTTGGTGGAATGACAATTGGAAAGGTGTTTCCCAAGATGAAGTCGAAATGTATCAATCATTAAGAGTAGAATCATACCTATTGAGGTTATTAGGCCAGCGATAAATATCTTAACCTTATACTACAATCAGGAGATAGAAAATGAAAGGACCACACTTGCATGGTAGATGTAAGCGGAAGGGTTCAATCCAAAATTAATTCATCCAATTAATTGGGCTCAATGACTTGATACTAGAACATTGCTCATGAAGATTGAATTTTTCTGACATTAATAAAGATTGATTCACGTGTGGTTAATAAAAAGAGTTCAATTAATCAGAATATTTATATTCACTAATTAAATTGTAACCGATTGTGGGCTCATGTCTAATTAATTGGTGAGCCTAAAGAGTCACACTCAAAAATCTTTTGATATAAATAGAGAATATTATGATATTATCTAAGGTGTTAAATAAATTGAATATTGCAAATGTCGACTAATCCGATTAGTCAAATTGGTTAGAATAATCTATCGAGATATATTGATCTAATTAATTTAATATGTTAAATTAATTCAAAAATTAATTAGATACTAATTTGATTTTATTGGGGACGATTTTTCCATCATGGGGCCGAAAATAATTTTTGGTTTGACAAAATAGATCCAATTATATTAAAATATTAGTTTAATTGGGTGCTTTAGTCAAAATCAACTTGATGGATCAAGTTGACTCACTTGAGTTGAAGAGATAGTTTAATTGAGCTAATTAAACTAACTTGACTAATTTAATTGGACCGTTTAGATTTAAAAATCAATTCAAGAGGCCTATATAAGAATTTTTTTTTTAAGAGAAAGAGACCCACTTGGAGAGGATGCAACTTAATTATTGCCAATTAAATTAAGTTTAATTAAATTGAGAAATTGGTTAAATAACAATTTAAATGCAACTTGGATATTAGTTGGAGCAATAGGAATCAAGTGGAGATGTGGAAGGTATGGAGATGGAGATCTCTAGAATCTCCCACCACCAATTGCCATGTGGCATTAGC
>JACFYI010003355.1:754486-770250 GCA_014898755.1 Handroanthus guayacan | reverse complement strand
TTGCTTAAAAATTTTTCGAATGCACGAAACATGTTTTGATTTTAAAACGATGCTCGATTTTGAAATCAAATAGATTTTCGATAAATTGACGATTCAAAATTTTATTTAGGAAATTCTCAGGGTGTCACATTTGAGGTCAACTTAAAGATGATGAGACCGTGGGGGAATTTCTTGAGGAAACGCACATGTCTAGCTAAAAAGCAAAAGAATCCCTCAAGAGCATTAGGGTTGAAATGCAATAGAAAGTTACTTCATTCAAGTGATTGAATATCAAGTCTCTTTGCTGGCTAAAGAATTTGGAAATATATACTCTGCATGATAGATCTTGGAGGAAGCAACTGATCCCATAAGTTAATACCAGAATTTCCTTTCCAGATGAATTTGGGAACACTCACACCATCAATTTCCTCCTTAGTTAAGGTTTAACTATCATTGCAATTCTTCCATAGATTATTCCAAGTCCACACTAGATGAGATAGGATTAGGCTCAAAAAGTTCGATGTACTCGAAGAGTAACATGATGCACTAGGGGAACTTATCCTGAAAAATGAAAACAAGGATTAGGTTAATCAAAGAAAATAAGAAAACATGAGAAATAAAGCAAAAAGAGACAAAATTCAAAGATGTGGGGCATGAGAGCTAAATGTGAGCATATGGTGTTATGACAAGATGTGAAGCATGGGGGTTGTCGGTCATTCCACATTAGTGATCTTTGGTGGGAAAATTTGCAAGACCCTAGGATGAGAGATATTGTCGAAGTAAGGCTCTCATATGATAAAAATATCTAGAGGGCTCTTATATGAAAGAAGAGCCTTCAAGGTGTGGTAATACATTTCACTCATTTAATATCAATAGATTGAAAGAATCGACGACGTTCAATTGACCCATGCAATATAATACCTAGCAATTGACCAAATGCATTATGGAAAGATCATATCCCACTGGGGTGACTTTAATCGTATTTCGATGAGTCCATATAATTTTAAAGGTAAATTGCATTTTAACTCATTGTGAAAGATAAAATTGGCAAGAAACCCTATAGAAAATAGTAAGCATCTCAACAATACTTTTTTTCTTTAAATAAGATGCACTTTAATCTCGTTCATGAGGAAGCAGTGAGTTCATTTTTAAGAATAAAAGGAGGGCTGGTGCTTATTGTCTTTTCAAAGAAAATTTTTTATCCATACAATTCGTCATAGAAGATAATTTATCCTATTATGTAAGTTTCGTAAAGTTTATTTATACATAGATACCCATTATAGGGGGTTTAACTAAAATTTGTTTGGGTGTAAATTTCCATTTATGTTTCTCTCTTTAATTGAAAATTAGCTTTTTTCCCCTCTTCTTGAAATATTCAATTTTGTGGTCCAACTAGTTAATTTTGTTTTAGCAAAGAAATATTCAAGTAGGCATCACAGTACCAAAAAATAGGGTCTCAGTGACCATCAAATCGATCACTAATTAAGCAAAAAATCAATCACTGACAGATTAAGTGATCGATTTAATGACGGCTCGAATCAGTCATAAAAACTCTCGTCGCAAAATAAAATCAGTGACCACTCATTGAAGCGGTCATTGAATTAATGACCGCATTGGTGGTCACTAAAGCTAATATATATTCTTTTAGAAATGTATAAGATCACTAGGTAGTCAGCATTTTTTAGGTAAATTGTATAAACTACCCCTTGTGTTATTCATAATAGGCACATAACCTCCTGAAAAAAAAAAAAAACAAGCTGATTCTACCCCTTGTGTTTTCAATTTCATTGCCACTCATCCCATCCCCTTATAAGTTTAATTTCTGCAGATTTTTTCATGTATATTGACAAAATTGCCCTCACATTCATTTTCCATCTTCATTTGAAAAGTCAGATGTTGTAAGTGAGACACTTGAGGACATAAAGGGATCAGGAGATGATGACATCTTCATGAGCAAGAAGCAGAGAAAGAGAGAATTGCTAAAGAACCTAAAAAACATGAAGAAGCAAATGAAAGACACAGTGGAAGGAAAACAGAGAGGTGAGCTGAGTCTTCGAGATATAGAAGATGATTGGTTCAATGAACTCGATAAAGAAGAGAAAGAACTAATGAGTTTAGATGAGATAGAAAATGAAGCTCCTAGGCATCCAAGATTTCCAAAAGACCAAAACATGAAAAAATTTAAAATGGTAGCTGAACTGAAATTCAAGGATGTACATGAGTTTAAGGAAGTGTTGAGAGATTGGTGTGTGCAAAATGGGTACCAATTAGACTTCAAGAAAAATGAAGCAACGTGAGTTACAGCTATATGCCAAAAGGGATGTGATCAGAGGATACATGCATTAGTGATTCAAAACTCAAAGACTTTTCAAATGAAGACATTAAAGGGGAAACACATGTGTTCTAGAGCTAAGGAGAACAAGCTAGCTACTTATAAATATCTGGCAAAGAGGATTAAGAATGTGGTTCGGGACAATCCTGACATTGGGCTCCAAAAGTTGAAAATATTGTAAGAAGGAAATGCGGAGTGTCAGTGAATGTTTGGAAGGTATTGAGAGCTAAAAGAACAGCAATGTAGAAGATAAAGGGCAGTGACAACAAGGAGTATGAACTCCTCTGGGATTATTGTGAGACAATAAGGGAATTCAATCTAGATAGCAAGCTTATTCTTAGAAGGCATCCAGATCTAGACAAACTAATATTTGACAAGATGTATGTTAGCCTTGCGGCACTAGAACAAGATTTCTTACAAGGATATCGACCCATAATTGGATTAGATGGCTGTTTCTTGAAGACTATTCATGGTGGCCAGCTGTTAGTGGCTGTCAGGAGAGATGGAAATGAAAATATGTAACCCATTACAATGGTTGTTGTGGCAATAGAAAATCAGGAAATGTGGACATGGTTTGTGAAGAGTTGTTGCTTGATATTGGGGGTGCTGAAGATAATAAGTGGTCATGAATTTCTGATAGACAAAAAAGATTGATAGATGCTTTGAATGAGTTAATGCCACGATGCGAGCATAGGTTTTGTTGTAGGCATTTGTACGCCAATTTTAAGCTCAAATACAACAAGAAAGAGTTAAAAGATATGTTTTGGGAAGCTGCATCTACTGCCAACAAGATAGAGTTTGAATATTAGATGAAAAAAAAAAAAGAGGAGGCAGACCCTAACCACTCAGCTGATTATGAGTGTGCAGCTGAATGGTTGAGAAAAATACCACTTAAGCACTGGTCCTGATCACATTTCTCCACTAAGTGTAAATCTGATATATTAGTGAACAACCTCTGTGAGTCATTCAATAATTATATCTTGGCTACAATGGAGTTACTTTTAATCAGCATGTTTGAGTGGATAAGGGAGAGATTGATGACCAGGATACAATTCAAGAAAGATCATATGGAAAAATACAATTACTAAGTATTCCCTAGAGAAAAGTACATTAAGCCACCCAAACTATGCATGTTTTTGCACTTTACGACCTAATCAAAAAACCATTACACTTTGCCATCTCAACTTTGCAAAATTTTTCACTTTGCAACCCAATCTATTTTCTGGTGGATATATTTCGTCGGCAGGTGGCATTGTGCAAAATTTTGCAAAGTTCAGGTGGCAAAATGAGACTTCTCCTATCATGATATTCAGACACGTGTCTAGTATGCGAATATTCCGATGGAATATTCCCCGAAAAATGTATTGAGGTTGCAAAGTGAAATTTTTGCAAAGTTGAGATGGCAAAGTGTAACATTTTTTTGATTAGGTTGCAAAGTGCAAAAACGCCTATAGTTTGGGTGGCTTAATGTACTTTTCTCTATTCCCTAATATCTTGAAAAAGATTAATAAATGCCAGCAGTTTTCACAAAATATGATTCCAAGACTTTGTGGGAGAAATGAGCTAAAAGTCGAATTTAGCATGGGTAAACATGTGGTGGACCTTGACAAGAAGACATGTACATGTGGCATGTTCCAGTTGAATGCTTACCCTTATGCACATGCATGTGCAGCCATAGCCCATAGAAGATTTCCCATCGAAGACTTTGTTGACCTTTGCTACAAGAAAGATTTGTATTTGCAAGTCTATAGTCATATGATACACAGAGTTAGGGGAAAGAATGATTACATTAGAACTCAATATCCAAAACTTTAGCCACCGAACTTCAAGAGAGAAAGGTGCAGGCCTAAGAAGATAAGGAGAAAGGGTCTAGATGAATTGCAAAGCAGTTCCATAAGAAAGGCCTCACACACTCATGTGCCAACTATTTGGAACTTGGTCACAAGCAAGCTATAAAAATCCAACTCATCCAAAATTACGCTTTACAAGATTTTGTCTTGCTTAGATGCAACTCAATTTTTTCTTGTTTAACTGTTTAGCACATGCTAATCTTGGCTTATGTTCATGTGGAAGAGGAATACCGAAACTACTCAGCAACCTGATGCAAAGACAGCTTCTAAAGCTACAAATAGGGCTGAATCAGTAAGCTCAATGGGGTTAATATGTTATTTTTGAAAGTTTATACAAATAAATTAATCGTAATGTGTCTTTTTGTTACTTGTCTATGCAGAGTGATGAGCCACGAAAGATAGCAAGCCAGGGTGCTTCCTCCAATGTCGTGTAAACACAAGCATCGCAAACTTCATCAAGACCCCGGCTGGCCCCTCCAACATCACCAGTGGCAAGTGGCTCAGGAGCTAGTTTTGCATCACCAAGTCAAGCAGTTACGAGGGTAAAAAAGCCTGGCATAGATCAAGTTTTGAAGAACGTCGAGGACAAGGCAAAGAGAAGATCAAATATGATACGAAAACATTTAAGTCATGGTTGATGTATTTTGAAGTGGAAAAAAAACACTCATTTAGCACTGTTATTTTGACACTTAATTGCAATGTTTTGTCAAATGCTTGATGGGAATTAGCACTATCTTTATATTGTTATGGTCTTAGGTGTAATTTGAATATTGGTGCTTAAATGAATGTATTGTTTTGTGACGTGTTTGGTGGACTAAATGAATATTGGACTAAAAACACAGCTATGGTGTTGTTATTTGATCCGAAAATGCTGCTATGTTGATGTCATTTGGTCTGAAAATGCTAGTGTGTCATCATTTGAGCTGAAAAGGGTTCTATGTTGCTGCATTTGAGCTAAAAATGGTCCTGTGTTGCTGCATTTGAGCTGAAAATGGTCTTGTGTTGCTGAATTTGAGCTGAAAATGCTAATGTCTTGTTGTCATTTGCACTAAACTAAAGATGTTGTTGTGTTGTTTATCGTTGTTGTCATTTGAACTAATAATGCTATTGTGTTGTTTATGTGTCGCTATCATTTGAACTAAATCTGTAGCTGTGCTATCTTATCTTGCTCTCTAGGCTCAAGATAATGTATAATTACGTTGTTGTTGTATTGATTTTGTTGGTGTCTTTTGATTCCCAAAGCAAGTACAGCTTGTTCCATGCTGGAGGATTCTTTTTGCCTCTTGTTTCTAATATGTGGATACGTGTCCCCCAACAAAGTTAAGAATTTTATGTAGATGGTAGCTTGGAATATCTTGTCGATAAAGCACGAACTCGCTGTATGAAAACTCGTATCTTGTGGATAAGTAGAAATTCTCTGATCTTCTCTGGAGAAACAAAGACAGCAGTAGAGGTTGTCTATAAGGCAACCCTTGGAATGCAAGAATACACAACTTTTTGTTGAGTGTTTAGCATATTGATCTTTGCTCCTTTTGGCTGCATTTTTGTCTTGAACTAATACGTACAGGTTTTGCTTTGCTAATTAAATTGCATATTCTCAAAAAAAAAAAAAAAAATAGCTTATAATTGGGGTTACAAAAATTGCAAAAACCACAAAAATCGTTCATTAACTTCATTAAAGAAAAGAAAAGAAAAATTATGACCTACAAAAAATATATCATAATTTTCATGAAATAAAAGAAAGAAGATTAATTCCTAAATATCAAAATTCCATTAAAAAAGTATCACTAATTAACTACCAAACATTACATTATATACAATCCAGGGGGTTTTCAGCTAATAAAAAAAGCAGAATGGTACAATTTGCAACTACATCACATAACTCTTGGCAATCTCCAAACATGAACAACAACATGAATATCATTCTAATTTTTTAACAATAAGAAAATAACTATTATCACTAATGCCACACTAACACCCACTCCACATGAATGTTATTTCCTTCCTTCCTAGCAATGACAGTGACATGAGAAACAGGAGAAAGAACTTCGGGTGATTCTTCATCTTTTTCACCATCAAGAATAAAGTTATTGCCATTTCTACCATAGAACGCTTTTGTTGGATAGTTCTCTGATGCTGCCAAGCTGCTTGTTTGAGGATAATACCACAAAAAATGCTTACATTTTGAGCATATTTCACTACCCTTATTTCAGCCTCCAAATCGCAAGCACAATTAGGAGGAGAAGAGTTCCTTAAGTCCATTGAAAAATAGTACTCTCTTCATTCTGGTTCGGCTGCTGGACGACATTGTGAAGCATGAGAAGGGGATCAAGTGTGCAAGAACTTAGGAAAAAAGCAGGCTTTTCTTTTTTGTAGAAAAGGGCAAAAATATCTTTCAAATGGCAAAATCAGAATGATAATCGCAGAGAGGGCGTGTGAGATGCCCATCACAAATTTAGGTGTTAATTGCAATGAAATTGAAAACACAAGGGTAGAATCAGTTTGTTTTTTTTTTTTTTTCATAGGGGATTATGTGTCAATTATAAATAACACAGGGGTAGTTCATGCAATTCACCCGTATTTTTTAACTCATTGTGCGATCATTGATTAGTGACCTCAATATACAGTCATTAATTTTAGCAAGTTAAAAAATTACTCATGGAATACTAACCTAACTTTGTGGCTTTAAGTATTCTAATCGTGACTTCTAACTTACAATATGACTTAATAACTACTGTACCAAACACAATTTCATGCAATACTTTTTACTATCACATATGCAAATAAAAATTAACAATTATTCATTTTGATATATTTGTAAATTGAATATTGATTTATTTATTATCTTTAAACTCTAGGGATATTTATGATAATATGTAAGTAATAAATATATATATACACACAACAACATATAGTCACATATAACATATTAATAATATATAGGTATAATTAATTATTTTCATACTTTTCCTTTGTTTGTTTAAGAAAATTAGTTTTTATTAACTTTGTTACTTTTTGTATCTATACATGCTCTTATCAATGTATAACTATGATGTACCTATTTTACACCTTGGGGATATGATGTACCTATTTTACACCTTGGGGATAAAAGTATAATATAACTAATTATGGGGACCATAATTAACAAACAGTCTCCCTTAACTAACAAGAATAAAATAGGAAAAAGCCCAATAAAATGGGCCAACCCATGAGCCCATTAACCTGGTGAAACCCTATTTATAAGAATATAAATACCCTTAGAGACAAAAAAAAAAATAGGAATTAAGCACTAATCACCCAAGAAAAACAGATCATAAATAATTATTCACGAAGAAAACTCGTGATCTCAGTTACTTGCGTTTAAAGAACCCCATTAATTCACTGTTCGATCCTTGGATCTGATTATTAATCCATACCATTTTGGCACCGTCTATGGGAATGAAGACCATGTGTCTCTTTCCAAGCCTGTTTACTAGGGGCTTATGATAAAATCAAGTTTGTCTCACATAGGAAGAGTCGAAGGGCTTGAGATAACTTACAATTATCTCTTCTCTATCGTCTTTTGGAGTGCCTTTTCTAGACAAAACCCCTCACCACAAGTGTTGACGGAATAGAACCTCGAAATTGATGAGTATTCCATTTCGCCCTCACTTTGACAAAAGTCAAAAGCAGGTGAAACTCTTTACCTATGCCTATCAGCCTTGGAATCGACCATATGTGCTATTCTCGTTCGAGCTAAAGAAAGAGATTACCAACTTGCTTACTATGTAACTCGCCTCATCCAACATGCAAAGTTGAACTATCCCTTATCGCGAAAATGGCCCTCACCCTAGTCTCCAGGGCAAAGAAGCTGAGGCCATATTTCCATGCTTACCTTGTGGTGGTTCTAACCAACCAACCACTGAAGAAGATCTTCCAAAGTCTTGAAGGTTCAAGGAATGCTATTTAAATTAGCGACAGAGCTGAGTGAGTTTGGGATCAAATATCGACTGTGCCTAGCTATCAAAGCACAAGTGTTGGCCAATTTCATGGCAAAACGAAATAGTAGAGGGGCATCTAATTCAACTCCAACATGGGCCCTTTATTCAAATAGGTCAGGTATAAATTGTTGAAGCAGAGTGGAATAGTACTTACAAACCCCGAGAGCGACAAATTTGAATGTGCTATAAAGTTCGAATTCCCAGCATCCAACAGTGAGGTAGAATACAAATCTCTAATTGCAGGAATGAAGTTGGCCCAGGTTGCCAAAGCATGCTGCTTCCTCACCTATTATGATTCTCAATTGTTGGCTGAACAAGTGGCAGTACATATAAAGCCAAAGATGACAAGATGATAGAATACTTGAAGAAAATATTAGAGTTGGGAGATAAATTCAAGGACTTCTCATTGACACAAGTACCTTGAGGAGAGAATCCTGAGACAAATAAATTGGCCAGACTTGCAAGCTTGTTGGCTTCCTCACTAGTCATGAAATCACCTTTTTAGTCTTCAAGGACCCAGGGATCGCCCATGAAATCTTAAAGGTGAATCAACTGCAAAAATTCTAGATAGGTCCAATAATAGGCTACCTTCGAGAAGGCAAGCTCTCAACAAACCAAAAGAATGCGAGAACCTTTAAGATGTGAGGCTCCCACTTCAACTTGGTTGATGGTTAACGTTATAAAAGAGGATTCTTTCAACTCTATCTAAAATGCCTAACCCCTAAGAGGCGAAATACGTCCAAAAGAAATTCATAAGGGAATATGCTATAAGCATTCAAGAGTGAAATTTTTATCTGCTAAAACCTTGCGCCAAAGCTACTTTTGACCCAGTAAGCTTTGCAATGCTCTCAACATAGTTAAACACTATTGCACATGCCAAGAACATGCTAGAAGCATTGATCAGCCCGGCGCCCTCTTTAACCTATCGACAACCCCTGTCTATTTGCTCAATGAGGATTACACATCGTCGACCTTTCTCCAATAACCGTCGAGCAGGAAAAATTCTTGATAGTTGTGATAGACTATTTCTCTAAATGGGTGGATGTAGAACCTCTAGTGAAAATTTCAAAAAAAAGGTAATGAAATTTCTGTAGAAAAACATAATCTGCCACTTTGGAATCCCCTGTTTTCTCGTGTCTAACAATTCAACGCAATTTTCTAGAGCTAAACTTAAAAGCTAGTGCCAGGAATTCAAGGTCAAGTAGTTCTTCACATTGGTCGCTGCTCTTTAGGGCAATGCTTAGGCGAAGGTAACTAATAGAACCATATTGCAGTACTTCAAGATGATGCTAGCAATGCGAAGGGGGATTGCACGGATGAACTTCTATTGGTCCTATGGGCCTACCAAACAACACTTAAGTCAATCATGGGAGAATCGCCTTTCAACTAAGTGTACGGAGCCAAAGTAGTTGTGTCCTTCAAAATCAAATAAGTAAGTTGGAAGGTGAAGTCCCATGAGTAGCACCAAAACATGGAGGAATGTGAGTCCATTTGGACTTGCTCACTGAAGTGAAGCTCACACTCACAGTCAGATGTACAAGTCCAAGATGATCAAGTCCTAACACTCTAAAATTTGCCCACAAAATTTCCAAGTTGGTGACCCTAGTGCTCAGGAAAGCAAAAGCTTTGAGACTAATAGCCAAATTGGACACTAAATGTGAAGACCCTTAAAAAGTAACTAAAATCATCAATACTGGAGCATACAAACTCCAGCACATGGACAAGCGCCCATCCCTCATACATAGAACATTGGTAACTTGAAAAAAAAAAATTATATTTAGAATTAAAAGTAGCTTAGATGCAAACATTTTCTTTTAATTGCTTCAAGTCCCTAGTTGCAGTCCCATTTCCTATTCTCCCATTTGTGCTAAGAGAAAAATAAATTGAACTATTTTTAGCTTAATCTCCATGTCGAGGTATGTACGCAGCTTGGGCATTTGAAATCAGGTCCAACCCCTTAATTAATAAAATTCCTACATTTTCTTATTTAAACGTACTGTAAAAATGATTCTGCCTGAGATTGCAAATAGAACCCTAGAAATATTAAGTAATCACTTCAAAGAAAGCATCAGCTTCCCGAATTCTGGTAGAGATCACACAAGGATCCTCGGAATCCAAAATAACCGGTGCAAAGGAGAATAATCTCTCTTAAGCTCTGCAAAGTCCTCCTCAGAAGTTGCCGAAACTGGTTCATAGATTCCGATTGAGATCAATCGTTGGTCCCTGGCATGTTTAAGATCTAATTAACATCTAAAGCGTGGTAATACCTATCTTGGACCCCAAGATTCGAGTTGGAACTCACTCCTAGCAATTCAATCAGTGTAAATTGATGGATGAAAATCGCATTTCAACCTTTTTAGGCCTAAATAATGACAGAATAAAAAATCGATACAGAACGCCACTCAAAACCCAATATAACATCCAAACTAAAACTTTGATAAAAAAAAAAAAAACATAAAAACATAGAGCAATATTATAACATTGATAATTAGAGGTCAAAATAATAGACTGCGTCTTCTAATACAAACAAGGGTCTAAAGCCCCAACATATGAATGCAAGAACGAAAATAGAAAAAGTTCAGCATTATGAAGACTAATAACAAACTAAATTACACTGCACTTATATCAGTAAACTAAATATTAATGAGAGGATCTTTGTCCAGCTGCTCTTCTTCATCCTCTTTGTCGACTTCATTCGCTAGTTTTCCTTTCAAATCGAAACTGAAAGAGATGTTGGGGCCCAACAACAACAAGTATTACAAGGATACATTATTCGTGCCGTGAAGTGTGCAAAGATAATCCTGAGTGACATCTGTCTAGATTTTGGTAGCCTGAATATAGAATAACTTCTCTAACTCCTCAAACTTGCGGAAGGCCCTCTTCGCTTCTTCCTTAGCAGCTTCTAATATGCCTTTGCCAACTTTGGACACTAAAAAACCCTTCCCGCTCCTCACTACCTCACGTACTTGGTGCACTCTTCCTGTAAATCATCACGTTTCTTCTTCAAACCATCTTGCTGCCTCCTTAAATCATTGCGCTCCCTCCTCAACCTAACTCATTGGACCTGAACCCACTGTGCCTCTTAACGCTCGATCTTCTTATTCTCTTCGAACTCTATCACTTTGTGGCTCAGTTACAATAAGTAATTAAAGCCTAAGCTAGAGGCACCTATCTAGTCAGAAAGCAACCAATAAAAAATTGATTTTTTTTTTTTAAAAAAAAACAAAGCAATTTACTTGTGTTAAGTCGCCTGCAGTTAATTCCACCAGCTACTCTTCATTATAAATTTGGAGGAGCTCCATGTCATGCTCGTCAATAATTTCCTTCATGGTTTCAAAGCTACCCAAAATGTCATAAGTATACAAATGGGAATTGAAACCAAACATGCAACAACCCAAAAAATTTCCTAATTAAATATTAAAATGAGAGAATTTCCCTAATTAAATTCTCAAAATGAAAAATCTCTTAATTTAATCTTTAAACCCTCGATTTTAAATCGGTAAATATTTTTACAATATTTTAGAAAAAAAATTCTAATCGGTAGCCAATTTTTCACTGTTTTGAGATTTTTTTCCCAACCAAAAATATTTAATCACTTCCGAAAAATTTATGTTACACCCAAAAATTATCAAGTATATTATTTTGGCCCAAAAGATAAATTTTAGCCTAATTTTTAGCCAAAAAATCTAGCCCAATTTAGCTGAAATTTTAACTTATTATACAATACATTATACACTAAATTATACATACAAAATGCACACACAAAAGTCGACTACAGCACCCCCTCTTTAGCTTTGTATATTTTGATGTTTCATATCCCAATTTAATTACAATCAAGTAATGAAGGATGTGAACAAAACAAATTTGAAAATGCCAAATGAACCCTATTTCATTTCAATAAAATTTGAGATGAATTCAAGACCAACTCATTTCACTCTTTTCTTCCTTCTTGCTTTACTTAAAGAAATTTTTGTCTTCCATTTTGAAGAAGAACTCATTCTTTTTATTCCAAGTTTTGAGAGAAATTAAAAAGGGAAAACAAAATAAGGTTGTCACTTGGTAAGTTCTGAAATTTTAATTAGAATTTTATGATTAATGATTGATGGAATAAGATGACATAACTTATGGTTTGAATCCTATAGGAAAGGTTGATTTAAGCTTGGAGGAAATTGCAATCAACTCTGGACTTTAGCAGGTAAGAATTTTAGTTGGTCCATAATTTCTGTGAGTTTTTATTTTTGTCTTGAAATCTACTATATTGATTGATTTGGGATTTTGATAATTTACCTAGAATAATATATAGATATGGGATAGAAGTATTGAATCTTGAAAATTTAGGATTGAATTTTAACACACACACAAGTACCTTGTTCTCTTATTCACCACTGCCCCTCGTTTACCTTCAATTTTCAAAGCTCCAAAACCCATCTCAATCTTATCAAATCGGTTCATATAATATACTATTAGAAATATTATCGAGTGTAGATGATATTAAAATTAAGAATCACTCAAAAATAAGGAGAAAAAGTGGCT
This sequence comes from Handroanthus guayacan, assembly GCA_014898755.1. Taxonomy (NCBI): domain Eukaryota; kingdom Viridiplantae; phylum Streptophyta; class Magnoliopsida; order Lamiales; family Bignoniaceae; genus Handroanthus; species Handroanthus guayacan. The sequence continues at coordinate 757,576 of JACFYI010003355.1, read as the reverse complement.
GAAATTGTTGATGGAACACAACGTGTCAAGTCAGCCAAGAAATAAAGGACAGTAGCAAGGGTGAAATTTGAACGAGTATAGGCGAAGATCCGATTGTTGGATTATCAATTAGAAGGCATCGTTAGAAAGATCATCAAGTTAAGATAATTTTAGAAGTAAATTTCACTATTAAATGATTAGAAAATTTGAGATAAAATTTTTGAAATAGAGACTGTCGTTCTTGGAGATATGATTAATATAGAGATTTTGATATTAAATAATTAGGTATTTTGCTTGGAGCATATTGTGGGTTGTGACTAAAGGATTGAGGTAAGAATTATGGCTTTCCATTTCCTTGATTCCCTATTATGGAATGGTTATCTTGAACTTGAAAGCAATATTTGCATTGATGAATTATGTTAATGGAACCATATGAAATTTTCCATGCTTTGGACACTTGTTCTTGTTGAATCTTTGGTCTTATTATATGCTATTGCTTCTTTGTATATGTTGGAGGTTTGTTGGAGTTAAAATTATAGACAAAAGAAGGCTTAAACATCTTGAAAACTTAAGAACTCAAAAACTGGTATTTTTGCAAAATTTCTCCCCAAATTTGAAAATTAAAAATCTTGATTATGAGTAGAACAAACTAAATCTACTTTTTTCACATTTAGAGATTTTCCATCATAAGGATTCCAAAAAAAAAAATATATATTGTTCACGGTTACTGTTTACCAAGCGCGACTACGCCCGTTTTTGTGCGCAGATGTGCTCAAGCCGTTTTCTCGGCGTCTGTGCCCATTTTTGCAGGTGGATGCCCTCGGGACAGAACGTAAATTTTTATTTTTAATCTCTTTTTACTATTCTAGGTCCATATTTCACTTTTTTCCAGTGTTTTAAAAACTTTAAAATGATTTTCTCCTTAATCCAAGAGTAAAATCGAATAAATTTCAAATATAAATTTCAAATTTGACATTTGTTACCAATTGATTCTTTCACCTTGGATAATAATAAGTCCGAATAATTCGATATTATCTTGAAATGAAAATGTTCGTTTGTTTGCACCTGGAACAAATCCCAAACTTTGATTTAACTTCTTTTTGTTATTCTAAGTCCATGTCTTACTTTGTAAGCTCTCTTAAATCCAAGTATATAATTTATATTTCCAAAATTCAATCCAAATCGATTGATAACATCCAACCTCATTTGAAAGTTTGCTTATTTTATTCGGACAATTATCATTACTCTTGAAATATTTTTGTGTGTTGATTTGATTGACCCGAATCGATTGGTAATATTCAAACCTCATTTCAAGCTTTGCTTATTTTATTCAAACAATTATCATTACTCTTCAATTACTTTTGTATGTTGATTTGATTGGCAACATTCGAACTTCGTTTGAAACTTTGCTTATTTAATTCGAACGATTGTTTTTACCTTGTAACATTTTATGTATTACCCTCAGTTGATGGGCCCTTGGAAAGTCTCAGGAGGGATGCTGAGCGGTGTCGGGCCGACAGTGAATTCGCTGAAGGGCTTCCTCTCATTTTAGATAGTCCCGCAGAGGTTTGGAGGTAGGTTTTTCAAGAACTAGTCTATGACATGTGGTACGTCAATAATGTCGTATTGTTGGCTAGGTTATCTTTCCGAGTGGCAACTCGAGGGAGAGACCTTATGGAGGGATAAGAGATTATGTTTAATTGGAGTTATAAGAGTAACAGATCCACTATATACTAATTCTGCCTTTACTATTCGATTGTGTGAATTGTTATTACACTCTTGATTCAATTTACGCTCTCGTTGAGCTACTCGTTTATGTTTGCTTATGAAATTATCATAATCATTTAGCGTGTTTTATTTTATCTATTGCTTTGTTGCCTCTATACCGAATTCGTTGAATTATCCTATTCATTTACCATTCTATAGCTATAATTCTTACTAAGTTAGTGGACTTATTCAAATTTATTACCATGTGTAGGCAAATACGCATCTGGAGCTCGTTAGTTCAATTTTATGCTCTTTTACTTTGGTTTAGTATGATCATTTTACATGAATAATGTTGTAAATAGCTTAAAGCCATTAGAATTGTATTAGGTTGTGAAATTTGTACATTATATCATGTTTCGCTTTTAGGGCTTGTAGCCTTGAAACTATAGTTTATAATAGTCATCGAGTATTATCGAAGTTGTACAAATATGTTAGTGAGTTGTTTAGTAATTTTTCTTTTATTTCTATTAGCTTGTTAGAGGTCCGCATGTCCACAGGTAACGTTGCCAACCTCGGGACGAAAGGTCCTGAGTTCTGGGGCATTACAAAACATCTATTTCGCCCCATAACAAAAAACACCTTTTCCCTACCCACATCTGGGTGCTAGACGACCCAAGGATGCCCTCCCAAACACATTTCCTAGTAGAAGACTTGTTGTGAAACACAGGAGAGGCATGAGCTCGATCTTTAGGTCCAAAGCATGCACACGCATCTGGCAACAGAGCACACTCACGCGCAATTTGCTCACTAACCAATTTAAATTTCCCTTTCCTTTGGTTTTGTCACCCCTCCCTATAGCAGGCCGAGCTCTACTCTACATAAAGTTGTGAAAGGAAGATAGTTCGACCTTCTTATGTACAAACAAAAAAATTACGAAAGATATTAAGAATCGAGCATAACAAAACCAAATCACTAACACAAACAAGAATACATGGTAAGTTACTGGTGAGAAATAAAAGCAAAACATCAAACACATCATTAAATAACCAACAGACTCAAATCGTTTTTGGAGATTGTGGTGTATCTTACTAAGATAAACCAAACTGGGTGAACTATTCCAAATGTGAGGAAAGCCCCAGCCTTTGACCTTACATAAAAGAAATGCTCTTTTCAAAGGCCCCTATGATGATGACACCCTAACACGAACACCCTGGGCGAGGAAAGAAATGAAAGAAAATTTCTTGCGCCACTCTTTTGATAATGAACAAAGTATGAAAACTGTCTACACTCAAAGAAAGACCTAACTTTCCTAGACAAGGGCAAAAACTAACAAAGTACATGAACGAATTGTGAGTGGATTGACTAACGCACAACCCATCGCTTTTGATAATCTCAACAATCAAC
>JACFYI010003355.1:730980-750492 GCA_014898755.1 Handroanthus guayacan | reverse complement strand
CTCTCTCTCTCTCTCTCTCTCTCTCTCTTTTCTTTTGTATTTCTTTCTCCTCTTATTTTTGGGAATTTAGGTTTTTTGTTATTAGTCTTTCTATTGGGGGGTGTTAATTTGTAAATAATATCTATGAAGCATGAATTGGAATGATGGTTTTGCTAATTTCCATGTTTTTTGTGTCTTTTTGTCCTTTTCTTTTTCTTTTTTTCTTGGAAATAGTTCTACTGTACATTTCATGTGTCTCCAGCGGAACTTTGGAGATTCTATTCAGCTATTGACTTTGTGTTTTGGGGGTACACAGAGTAGGAATGGAGGTTTTATGTCTTTAATTAATTGCCTTATTTTTAATTTCAAAATGTCATAATTAAGTAGGAATAATAACATGTTAATCTTATTTCATTTAAAATGATTGAAGTACAAGACAGATAAAATTTCAGTAGGTAATTTGGCTGTGGGGGGCGCAGGTCGACAGCAGCACACAGACAGAGGCTGTCTTGTACTGTGTGTTAGCGTGAAAATTCGATCCGATTTGGGTTTCGTTGACATTAATAAAAGTCGGCAACCGACTAGTAGCGACCGAAATATATAATTTGTCTTAATTGTTACTAATTTGTTCAGATTGTTTCCATGATTGAATGTTACAAACTTGTACCTACACCTCCAAATCCAAATTGCGTGTTGGTTGTGATGTGCACCAATTTTTAAATTATAGATAATTACCTACCTTTGAACTAATTATAAAAACATTCCTTGAGACTTGTGAAATTTATTGACATCATCTAGCGCTAACTTAATTGATGAAGAACTCAATAAACGCTATTTAATACTGTAATTAGAGCCCTTTAAAATATGATTGCTAGAAGTTCATGATGGCAACCAAACTCATAACTTTATCATAACATTATGGTTAAGGGAAGTCCCATAAATCATAATCGTAAGGCTATGAATTTTATTCCCACCAAACACGTGTAGGCTTTTCTTTTATCGAATGACAGCTTTGATTCTGTCATATATATATATATAGTAGCTTGTTTATGTTTGTTAACGTATTATATACTTGAATATGTTAAAGTATTTATATTGATATATTAGTAATTTAATGATTGAATATAGCCATTTTTCTCTTAAAAAAAAGGGGTTTGATATATTTCAAGTATACACATCATTTATTTTATCTTGAGGTTGTTATAATGTTTTCAACAATAGGAGGCCTTGCGCTATAGTTATGCCAAATCTGATGGATGTTTAGTAATTATCCACTTAGATTAGAGGGTTTTCTTCTAATTTTTATATACTTTTACTATTTTCATTTAGTATGTGACCTTAGGGGACATTTTCTGTTACAAATGTCCTTCAATATTTATGTATGTAGATTTTTGTCAATTAATCAGTGACATCAAATAAAACGTATAATATACTATTATACAGATCGAACATACATTGACAAGTACATATTTAAAGGTACATATTTAGACGAAAATTATAATGACTAAGAACGCAAATAATATTTTCTTTAATTTAATAATTATGTATGCATGTGTGTGTATGTGTGTGTATATATATAATCAAGCAATAATATAGAATTAATTTAAAAAGACGATGTGTTTCTTAATTGGAGAAATAAAATATTCAAAAACTTCTAAATGCTCATGACCAGGATAATTAGTAGTATCAAGCAATCAATATGTACCTAGATTTGCATAGACTAATTAACCGCTGGTATATTATTAGCATCATAATTAAATAGATTACAGGTTATGAACGTAATGAGTGAATGATTCCATTGTAATTATTGAGATAATTATGGACAATTATTATGAATTTCAAATCTTTTGGCATTGATTTCAAAATTTATTTTAGTTTTATTACAGTGAATTTCAAATTCAACTACACTTAAAAAAAAAAATTCAAATTCAACCAATGCTTTTTTTTTTTTTTTGAGATAAACGATTACATTCAATCATACATCAATATCATAACATGAATACATTTTGAAAATTAAATATATCAACTAAAAATGGTTCAAATACTCTAAACTACGATTCAATAGACAAATATTAATATATGGTAGACAGACACCCACATACTATTAGTGAAACTCAAACCGTGTACCTTTACTATAAAAATGTGGAGGTAATGTCATTTATTGAAAAACGATGACCAATACTAAAATTATATACAAGCATCGTAACGTGAAATTAATTTCTGGAGTCCGAATTCTTCAATCGAATCACAACTATAATTAAAAAGTGTGGAATTTTATATATCTTACATGTATACTACCATGTGTAATGGCAATACCGGGAAGATCATAGTGGGTACGAGTAAAGGAACTTTTAGAGATAGAAAAATAATAATGGAGATGCAAAAGACGAAAAGCCACCTAACCTGACCCTTATGATTTGACTAAAAATAAATCAAAAGAAGATTAAGAAAAAAGATGGTGAGCCAATTGAGGTAAACATTGTACGTCTGGTTGAAAAGCAACCTTAATCATCCGACTTTTGGATTTCATATTTCAAATTTAGGAAGACAGTTTACTTGTCTAGTTGCCCTATGTTGACAGTAATCATCACCTGTTTTCCAATTGCTGAAACTACTAATCATCAATTTTTCCATTTCACACACACACACACACACATATAAATGTACATATATGTATATACATATATATATATGTATATGTGTGTGCGCCGTTTACATAGCCTTAATTTGCAAGGATTTTAGCATAAAATCAAAGAAATTTATACATAAAAAAAATTAATAAAATGTATCTCGCTAAGGAGATGCTCCTAAAATATTCATGTGTCAAGATCAAGTATTGAATGAAAAAAATTATTTGAAGTGAGAAATAAATAAGGACATTGCTTGGGTGTGTTTATGATCTATGGATTAAATTTCGATCTCAAACATGCATGATTATGAAGTCAATACTAAGGAGTCATGACCTTTAATAAAGTTGTAAATCTTTATTAAAGTTCAAGTCTTGTAATGCATATCTTTTATGTGGGGATCGATTCATGAGAAGCACTAAAGATAGAATTGAAAAATCAATTCTTTCCCTGCAATACATCATGGGTTGTAAGAGAGTCCCTAAGGAATTTGAAGCATACAGGGACATTGGGGAATATGTCCAAACTTCCACTTGTTTGTTGTTGAACGTAAGGGATGTGTCCGAGGAGGACAAGCTATTCAATTTCATGATGGGTTTACAGCCTTGGGCGCAAGCCAAGTTATGTCAGTAGGGCATGAAGTACACGCAAATGGCCATAGTTGTTGTGTATCATTTGGCTGATTACAGTATCCTAGGTGATCCAAATCGTACTGACATTAGACGGAAAGATGCTGGATCGAATAAGGGAAAACTGCCAAAAAGAAATCCTAAAAACAAATAGAAACAACAAACGATTATTTCATTTGTGGGGAAGAAGGGCATCTTATGCAATTTTGTCCTAAGTATGAGAAATTGAACGCATTAATAGTTGAGTTGAATAATGAGGACAAAGTTTATGATGATAATGGACTGTGTCAGATGGAAAAGTTAATGTTGGTGAACGATTTGGATCTAAATGTAAGTTCAAGTGCTGGGCTTAAACCAAAACCCTCTCGTCAAAATTGAGAAGGGTTAGGCCAAAGCCAATTAAGGATGGGTTAACTTAAGCTGCAAGTTAATCCTTGGCACAGACAGGAGCGGGTGGACTGTTCCACTTAACAGCTTCAAGGAAACTTATAACACGTAAAGTTTAAATTCTGCTAAGGTTGTTATGATTTATCTCACGTTTTGATCATCGTAATGACGTGATACATTCTTGCTGGAAGAATGAACTTGAGGAATCTTAGACAAATCTCAGGTTGACTCTTGTCGAGAGATGCAGTGTGAAGGTCACTCCTTACTACATTGAGGAGTCTATTACCAAGCAGGATGAATGGAAGTCATGGACAACACGGGTTACCTGTCTCATCCAAGTTGTTGCCAAAAAATCTAACTTAAGGGAGTTGGTTTAGTTTTGAGAAAACCAGGCTAAGGAGTGATAGTTTTTAGCCAAATTTTAGTCTTGGAGGATTGAAACTTAACTTGGGCGCAGAGCTGAATTGCTAGAACTCATAAGGTAACCTATGAAATCTTATAAATTCTTACACTAATGCATTGGGTGGATGTATGCAGATGTTTCATTGGGGACTGATTGATTCATGAAAAAGAGGTAGCCGTGAATCGGACGTGGGCGTGGCACCATCATTGAGAAAAAGGAAAAATGGAGTGTTCAGTTAATTTTTCTAGTTACCTTAATAATCTTTGTAGGGGACTTGTTTGAGAAAACAAGTTAGTGGTAGCTGACATACATCCAACAAGGACATTGGGTCTTGCACACTGTTTGTTTGCCCTTTTTGACATTAGGTGCCTTGACACTGCGGGCTCACATGTCAATGGGTGACATGTGTCCTTGGCAATACAAATATTAAGTTGCAAATTGTTGGCATGTTAAAATAAGTTTAGTCGAAGGATTGTGGCGGTGGAAGCTTGTGGGTACTTGCAGATTGTGCCAACATGTAGGTAAGCTGACGAGAGATGTGCACAATAGGCATCGACAGCAACATGGAGAAGGGACTTATGGGCATCGTATGCTGGAAAAAATGAAAGCCAAAGAATAAGGAATGACTTAGACATAATAAGTGCGATATTGTGTAAAAAAATGTCAGATTGTGCGTAAATAGTGCGCATGATGGGCAAGCACCAAGTGCACGCATGTCGGGCTCGTACAGCTAATGCATGTCGGGTAGATGTACGCCGATTAATAGCAATATGGGCTTGTGGCCGGACTTGATCAAAGATGAAATGAGAAAGATTCCAACATGTGCGCAAGTTAGGAGAATGAATTAGCTTAGAAGTCCTATCTTTGATAGGATTTAATTATTCTTTATAATTATGGGTTTTGTCTATTATGAATCCTAGTTGGATTAGGACTCGATTTGTTGTTTATAAATATGCCAAGAACTTCACAACTCAAAAATATATGTGAGTGTATGTGTGGTTCTATAAAGGGAAAATTGAATGTTATGTGAAGGTCTTGGCTCTTCGTACTTAAAATTGAGGAATAAAATACAAAGTTGGGAGTTTCTCCTATAATTCATCATACCAATTTACTATTATGCTGTTGTACGCCGCATGTGTTCAATAATTCTCTCAAACTCTAAAGAATCTAAGTACCTGCTGGATAGATTGTATGAAGGCTGACTAGTCGCTAAGGCGATTCGGCCACACAACGGATAAGTTTTAGGTAAAAACTTTGTCTAAATACCAACTCCCTCTAGCACTTGCCATGATTAATTAATATTCAACCTTAATTATTGTTGGCCATCACAGCTACTTCCTTTTTGATATTTTTATTTTAGCTGGTCATCCGATTCACATTTGGTACGCCATATATAGATTGGACTATCTGAAACTCTTTCTTTGCACGACTCTTACTCTTTTTATGGGAAATTGCATTTCTTGAACATAGATGAGATCCCCTATTCGAAAATAATATTTTATCTCCCATTTTATATTTAAAATTCATATCATGCATGTGTATTAAATAGTTCTTTATAAAAATATTTAGTAATAAATGTAATACACATGATATGTATTTAAAGGCATATAATAGAAGATAAAACAATATTTTAGAATATGAAATCCAATCCACATTGAACTATGATCTATTGACAACCAGTTCCTCTAATATTTGGTCTTGTTACATCAAACACCCTTCCATTAATTTTTTGATTAGTTGATTGTTAGTCTTAAGGTTGAATTTGTATTTCAAGAAAAATAAAAAAATTACAAATATGTTCAGATAGAATTACTCTTTTGCACCAAATATTTGTGTATGTTTTTACTATAATTTGAGTACTCTATATCCTTGCTTCTTTAAAAGTCTTTATTAGCAAAAAAATAATTTTTTAAATGATAATATGCAAAAAAAAGTAATTAATATATTTAGTAATTCAAAATCTCAAGACTAAAGTAACAAACTTAGTAGAAAATGCATACAAATATTAAGTATTTTAGATAGAGACGAATAAGTACATGTTCACTAACTTAAATTTTGATATTATAGATAAATTTTGGTATTATACTTATTAGACGAATAAAAATATATTTAAAAAATATTAATCTTTTTTGAATAAAATTAATGAGCCACTATATGTATGTCCCACTAAAAAATCTATAAATTTATCTTCATGAAAATATAGCATTCATAATCATGTTCATCCAAAAGACCCCAGGATTCTTTTAAAATAATTGTAAATAACTTAATTTGAAGTTCAAATAATTAAAATATTTTCTTTTGTTTGTATAAACTCATTTATTATGTCAGATACAAAATCTGATTTAATTACTTATTTACTAATTTTTTCAATCAAAATTAATGCTTTTGTAAAGAATACAATATATTAAAATAGTCAAAAACATATTGAAAATAGGGGATTGCCTTTTGCAAAGCTGTTTTTATTAACGCAGAGCAGTTGAAAATTTTTTATATAAATACTCACCCTCCAATAACTCTCTATTTTTTTAAATTTTACTAAATTCCAACGTAACATTATAAAATTTTCAACATTCGCAATATGAGTGTGGTCAGATTTAGAGCAAAATTCTTTTAGAAATTAGGTAAAAATGTTGTTTTTGCAGCAAAATGCAAAAATTGCGAATTTTTTTTTTTTTTGTTTTTTTATGCTTGCGCCCCTCGTAGGCGCGTAGAATGCAGCCTCATACCCCCGAGAGGTGCACGCTTGTGCTGTCATTTCTTAGAAAGGACGCGCCCATGTGGGGCGCAAATTTTAAATTTTCTCTGTCGCACCCCTAGGCATAACATACGCCTCTGATGGCGCGGCTAGCCAACATATGCACCCATCAGAGGCGCTGGTAGGAAATATCGCGCCCCTCACGTAGGTGCCTTTTTTTTCTCTCTTAAACTATATTTTGAATTTATGTTGCAATATACTGGACCTAAAAATGTTTGATGAAATGGATTACACTGGTTATTTCATGACAGATCAAGCATTTGGCATTAAAGAAGAATTGAAAGAAGGGCAAAGTCTACTGTAAAAGATCATAATATGTTTTTAATAGTACAGTTATCACGTAGACGAAACGTATATATAATGTGAGAGGTACGATAAAGGAAGGGTTATGAGATCAAATATAGATGTGGATAGCCAAAAGTTTACATGGACGAAAAAATACAGATGCCCATTTATGTTCATAGGACACATGAACAGTGAGGGTTTGTTGCGGATATTGGTATCAAATGAAAAACATAACCACCCTCCAGCAAGGTATTACCATGAGCACTCAATGGTGAGTAGACTAACCCAAGAACAATATGAAATTACTGCGACATTGACTAAGAGTCATGTAAAGTCGAAAGAAATTCTGGATTATCTTAGGCGAGAGAACTCTACTATCAAGACTTCTCTGAAGCATATATATATATAATGCTAGAAATAAAATGAAAATAGAAACTCTGGATGGGCATACAGTTATTCAGCATCTCATGCATTATATTGTCAAGAATGAATACCTATAGTGGCATCGTGCCAATATGACGACCAACGAAATAATTGACCTTATATTTGCTCACCCACAGTCCATCGAGTTGCTGAGGGTATTTTCATATGTATGGATGATGGATACAACGTACAAGCCTAATAGGTATTGAATCAATTTTATTGAATTATTTGTTAATTATTTATTTTCGATTATTTATATATTTAATTATTTAATTAATATACAACTATTTAATATTGAATATGTTTCTAATTAATATAAGATGCCTCATTGGAGATTTATTGGAATGGCTCCTGTGGGAAAGAATTTCAATGTACTAGTTACTTTTATGAGAAATGAATAAGAGATATATTACGGCTGGGTTTTGAATAATTTGAGATATCTTTTTGACGGAGGCAATCTACCGAGCACTATTGTCATAGCCAAAGAGTTGGGGTTGATAAAGACGTTGGAGCATATATTCCTAGAATCATATCTTCTTCTCTGTCGGTTCCATATTAATAAAAATGTTCAACTAATGGCAACAAAATTGATGGGTAGGAACAAAGAACATGGTATTAATTTTTCTCGCTGCCCTTGGAAGACGTTGATTAATTCTCTTACTGTGGAGGATTTCGACGCGAACTACCAATAACTGCAGTTGGATTCCAAGGTTGCCCACTATTATTGACATACTTGAATGAGACTTGTCTCGTATATAAAGAGAGGTTCGTTCGTGCATGGACTAATGGGGTGTTTCATCTCGGTAACAGGACGACAAATAGGTAATTGATTTATTTATATTACAGTGGAATGCCACTGGTTGACCTTTTTTTTAAGTGTCATTGCCTTTGCGACAGTAATGAAATATTCTTACCATTTTTCTATTGGTGAACAGGATGGAGAGTGCACATTTATCTCTAAAAACGTGGCTCACCTCATCTACTGGGGGATTTCACACTGTATGGAGCCAAATACACTCTCAGATTGAGTCCTAGACCAATGGCATAATGGTCGAGCTTGCAACATCGAGTAGAATATGGAAGCATGTGGTTCCATACCCTTGTTTTTTAGCATTTGCTAGAGTCGTCACACATGAAGTATTGAGTAAGATGGATCAAGAATGAAAGTTAGGGATTACTTTCGATATGTGAGAAAATCCGTCCAGGTGCACATGTTACTTGAGAAACACCCATGGCCTCACATTTGCACACAAAATTGCTTGGAAGGAATATAATAGGGAATCATTTTTTAGTGATGACATTAATTTGTTCTAGAGGATAATGAGCACTAAAGCACAACCGCCGGCGGATACAACTTCAGACCATCAAATGGAAATAGGAGGCTTGATTGAGGGATATGTTAAGGAATTGTACGCACGATCAATGATATAGTAGAAGCATATGTTAGATATGATGTTTTCTTATCTCTATCCACAAGCGAGCCATTTGGAAAAGCCATCCGTGCCGTAACTAAGGGGACGGCCTAGGAAAAACCTGATTGCAAGAGACCCATCGGCATGGGAGTACACATTATCGAAATTCAGTATTGGTAAGTCTTCTTCTGGATCTCACAAAGGTTGAGACCAATCTTCTTTCAGTTCAAGGGGTCGTGGACATTCATCTTTAGGGTTAGTTAGTAGGGACTCTTCTAGGAGAGGTCATAAGTCATTGTCATCATCGAGCAAAGGTTGGCGGTTGTCCTCGTCATGTGCCCTGGTACAGAATCAGAAGCCTCTACCAGAATTCAATTCAATTCTATCCCATTTTCTCATTTCACATATACAGTCCTATGTTGATATTATCGAGGACAGTAATTGTGGGTATAGATGTGTAGCTCAAGTTGTCTGTGATGATAAGCATTAATTGATGACTGCACATAGTAGACTGCTTCATCACATAGAGGCTAGATGGGCATTGTATGTCAAGCTTTTTGGCAAAAAAGATATTGATGAACAATACGCATCTCAGGTTCTGGCAGCGTTGTGCCACTAGTTGCCTAAGAAAGTCCCGAGACCTAAATGGATGACACTTTCGGATATGGGCTGGGTGATAGCGACGTACTACAGTGCAATTGTTCTGGCATTATCGGCTCAACAATGTATCATGTATCTACCATTGTTCTGGAGATTGCTCATGTCATTCCCATTATGTATGATGCTAGTGCAGAATATTTCATTCAGCTTACATTGAGAGACAATTGTCCTTTGCCATCGATTAATCCACAGTGAAACCAATATCGATATCCAAGCGTCGAACAATTACAACAATTATTTAGCAGTAGGATCCGTAGGTGGGAATTGCTTGCTGCACATATGTAGTAATATTTCTTGATTATAAACAACTAAAATTTGCATATATCCATTATGAATATGTATTTAAATATATCTATGAATATTGAGCATAAGCAACAAAAGAATTGGATCTATGAATATTGAGCAAAAGCAAGGAAAGGATTGGGTCTATGAATATTGATCATAAGCAACACATAATGGGTTCATGCAAAACGATCAAGATCAATATGAAAAGCTTGACTAAAGAATAAACAGTCTATACAACAACATTTCATTACAAACCAAATAAAAAGAAGAAGAAGAAAATCTAGTGCCTTCCCCTCCTTTGACCCCTTTCCCCTCTTGCCCCCCTTTTCGTTTGGCTCAACAACATCGTCTAATCTCAAATCATGAACGATCGGCTGCAATAAGTCGCCTATATGATATAAAGTAGCATGAATGTCCGATGGATGTTATCGCGTACGAGGCCCATGTGAAACTGTGGCAGCACAGGGTACAAGGCCGTTGCCACATAGTACGTAACGTGCTTGGATTTATCTACTATTGCTACTGTTGCTACAAATCCTCGTCTGGAATAGCTGCGTTCTACGGGTTCTGGATACGAGGGTAACTTCTGGCATAGTACCAATCAATGTAGTCCGGAGCACATGTGGCTAGGGGGATAGCGCGACAAGTATAATAAGATGACACCAACATGTGCACTGCTAGAGTCATCTAATATCTATCATCAGTCTGATATGTCACCCTGTCCTCTCGACTTCTCCTAGGCCTTTTCGGGCGAGAAGAAGGCAACAGTGGTTCATCTGGAATTATCTTCAGGTGGCTGGACTGTCTTAATGCACGGTTTGGCATGTACGGCTCATTGTAGTCAAGAAAGTAGATGGCGCATTGGTATAACATCCTCGACACTCGATCGACCACATCTGCTCCATAAGGAAACCAATACACCTTACAAGAAATAGGGCTCGATTCAGTTCACAGTTAATGATGACAATTAAAAAGTATAAACTAAAACAGAATAACATATCTTATATCATTCGCCATCAAGCTATCAAGCAATGCTCGGTACTCGATCAGCTTCTCCATGTTGTTATCGTTAGGGGCCTGCCTGTGGGATGATCGCCACCTCCTGCAACATGACTGTAACACCCAAAAAATTCTCCTAATTAAAATTTTTATTCTTCTTTTCTCAAGATAATAAATTATTTTACCACAAAAATTTTAAAATAGGCAAAATATTTTTATGCATTCGAAAAATTTTTATAGTATCCGAAAACGTTATTTTGGCCCAAACGAGCATGTTTAAACCTAAGTCTAGCCCAAATAAAATTCAAGCCAATCTAATATTCAAAAAAGAAAAAAAAAAGAGACAAAAATCAAACCAAGTCTTGGACTCTATTTTTTCTATAAATAAGTCAAGAGAGAGGAAGCGTTAATACTTTATTCTTTACATTTGGTAGCAAGATTGTCTTCCTCTGCCTTCTTCATCTTTTCTCTCAGCAAACTCCACTAAAATACATACATTGCAGAAAAAATTTTCCTCTCTCATTAAATTTAAAAAAATCTAGAACCAAAAAGGGGAAAAGTTAAAGTGTGTACTCTTCTTAAATAGCCAAACTTGGAAAGTAAAAGTGTAAGAGGATTGAGAATCTAATGATTGAACAAGGGGATTGAGAGTGATGAAATAATAGACTAACCAATATGCTTGATTTTGATTCTTGGCTTAGGTGATTAACTCGAATCTTTGGATCATTTAACCTCCAAATTGAAGCTTAGGACCTAAAGAAAGTTTATGGCTTTCCTTGCTCTTTGATTCAATTGTAATGCTTTATTGGTTGATGATTCCATGTTCCTTTGTTTACAAATTGAGCTTATACGCGATATTGTGTTTGATTCATCTTATTCATAAGCTCATGATTTTTCCTTGTGATTTGGATTATGGAACCTTGAACTCTCTTGGAATCCTATCACTTGACCCTTGCGAGGAATTGGACCATAGACTTAAAGGAAAAATTGTAACAAAAACTTCAAAATCGGTTTATTGAACTTAAGAAACATATTTTATAAAAACTTGTAAAATGAAAATTTGTGATTTGGACTTTTAAAAGAAAAGTATTTGAAACGAGATGCCAAAAAATGGATTTAAAAAAAAAAATTTCAGCTAAACAGACGCCAAAGTGCTACAGCACTTTGTAGGAGTGCTATAGCACTTCGGTTACTGGAATAATACAAAAACGTGATGAATTACTTCTACAGTAACACTCAAACAGAAGCTGATGTGCTATAGCACTATGTAATAGAGCTATAGCACTTTACGTTCTGGACTTACTTAGAACTCTTAATTTAAGCAAAGACATTAAGTGTTATAGCACTTTATAAGGAGCTATAGCACCCTGGTTTCATTCCTACTCTTATATTTGGACTCCATTTTCAAATATAAGTTCATATAACACATCTTTAAAACATTTTATGAATATTAATGAGTTTTTCCTAAACCCGAGGTCCAAATACGAATCCTTCGTTGAATTTGTTCGATATGTGAATTTGTGATCCATTCGTTGAATTCGTTCAATATGAAATATGTGATCCAATTGGTTCTACATGTTTGAATTTGTTTGTCCGTTCCAAATCTCTATGCATGATAAGTTGGGCCCTAGGTAATTCTTAGGCGATTTGAATTGGGCAATGTCGGATTGTCGATTCAAACTCCTGGAATTCCTGTTCGGAGGATAGCCCGGAGGAATTCTAGAGTTTAGAATTCCAAACGGTTATTCCAAAACACGCGGTCAACCGTGTTTCAAAGTTTGATATGTGCACAACTCGAGTGGCCACTCGAGTGTGCAAATTGGAAGGATAAGGTTATATATTTTTGTTAAAGTTATAAGGGTGATAGATCTATCAAATGATTGCTTCAGCCATATATATATATAAATGTGATATTTGATTAAGCTATTTGTTTGAACGTTTGTTTCATTTCGTTTTGATTGAAAGATCACATTCACAATTTGAATTTTGGTATGAACTTTTATTACCTTCTTGCTTCTTTCACTGCTATATCCATTTTCTTTATACCATAAGCTTGCTAGGTCGGTGAACTTATGATTCCAAAAATTACTATGTAGGTAATTAGCTTGGAGCTATCACGGATTGGATCGAGCTTGTGTTGTCACTTTATATTTTAAGTTATGTAACGGATCATGTATGATAGAGGTTGAATTTGTATGGGATCTTTATATATGGTTAGCTCTTATTTTTGGATCAAATGATGTAATGTTAAAAAAGAAAAAAAAAATTGGCTTGTAAATTTTGGATTATATGTTTGCATTTTAAGTATGAATGTGATTGGAAATTATCTGTTTCATGGTTTTTAGTTAGTTTGTCCGCGATTAGTGTTCCGAGATTCAGTGCTTGAATGTCTGTAAGATCATAGGGGATCCCAGGGCACTACAGTGGCTACCTCGCCACATAAGTCATTGACTGTGTTGGCCTTAGCAGAGGGAAATACTCATAAATCCACGTTTGTAGCAAAAAACAGGTAGTAAAATGTTAGCATAATATTTTAACCAGAAAATTTAACAAAAAAAAAATTAATATAATTTTACCTTCAATAGTGTCAGGCACCTCGACAGCTGCTTGGCGTCGACTCGAGATGACATGCCCAACTAGCGGTATAGGTACGCAAGTGACGCTGTGCTCCACGCGTATCGCAACACAGCAGAAAGATCTTGTATCAACGAGTAAAACCTCGACCACACCCGTGTCTTTGATTTGTTAAGAAATAAGGTACATCCTATTAAGTATATGATGTACCCTCTAGCTGTCGAGGCAGGCGGACTTCCTGAGTTGTCTCTGCAATGATAAAAAATATCTTCAAACTTGGGGTCGGTGGACACTCACATAGCATCCATCTCTGTTAGGTTCAATAACAAAATCTTTGCACATATGGCAACCATCTCAGAACACTCGGCTAAAAAGAAGACCAACATACTATCCACCAATATCCCCAAAATGAAGAACACATCATAGAGAGTGATCATAATCTCTCCAAATGGCATGAGGAAGGTGTTCGTATCCGACTACCACCTCTTTACAAATGCACACCATAGGGGGATATTATGACAGGA
The DNA here is from genome assembly GCA_014898755.1 of Handroanthus guayacan. Classification (NCBI taxonomy): domain Eukaryota; kingdom Viridiplantae; phylum Streptophyta; class Magnoliopsida; order Lamiales; family Bignoniaceae; genus Handroanthus; species Handroanthus guayacan. Next base: position 736,550 of record JACFYI010003355.1, on the reverse strand, counting down.
AAACATATAATCCCTCAAATGGTACAAACTACTATCGTGAAGCATGACTTTACTCTCCTCATCCTCCATGCCCCTCTAGCGCCCCAAAGCCTGAATCCTGGATTGGCATTTAAGCCGTCCTCTCTCCTGCAAAAGATACTAACCAATGCAGTTACTAAATGTCAAACATAATTCACAGATGTATACTTTATAACGTACTAAATTATAGATAATTAAATAAAATTTTACCTACTTCCCAAGCCAAATATCTAATGCCACATGCTTTCCAAAACTGGGGATCAAGTCAATAATGATCAGGCCACCGGGCGCTGGTTTTTATAACAACCAGCTCTCATTTCCGCCTTCATCTCTGCTAGACTCTACCCCAGCATCTTTCTGTCCATCTTCATCGTAATCGAACTCATCATGGTGATAAAGTTGAGATAAGGAGGGCCCATTGCCACCTCCTACCTTGTAGGCAGTGGTAAAAAGTACATGTGCGGGTACTGCAATATCCACCTCGGCACCCTCTCTTATAGATTGCGTGATCGATGTATCCGTACTCGTTGAGCAGATGCCGTCCCTCTTCGGCCATGCGAACGGCCCTCCCTCTCTGCCTTATTCGTTGGAGGTACAACTCGCCTAAACCCAAAAGCCCTATAAGTCCATTTCCTCTACCAAGTCCAAAAGCATCTGCCATTTGAAAAAATCACAAAATATGACAACATTATTTTAATACAGAAAAAATTATTATTAAAATAAATAAAAAAAAGAGAGTGGCAACTTATGCCGGTGATGAGCATGGGGGGCGCCAGTCAAGCGCCTGCCATGGGTGATTTTTCCCACGCTTGGGGGCCTTTCTCAAGCGCTTTCGAGCTTTTTTTTTAAAATTTTCTTATGCCTCGGATGGGGCAGAAGAACCGGGCGTCTGCGCCCGCCATAGGCATAGACACGGGGGCAAGACGCCCGAACGGGCGTATGGCATTGGTAGTGAAAGCAGGTAGCAGGCACAAGCAAACAAGTTACCCTTTTTTTTCTTTGTTTAAATCAATCGATTTCAACAAAAAAATTAATGACATCTTAGTAATTAAAAGGAAAAACTACAACCCTAAATTGTTATCTCGAATTAATGCGAAGATTTAATGAAATCTCGATTTTTTGTTTGAGAGAACTTAGAGAGAGAGAGAGAGAGAGAGAGAGAAAATGTTCCATGGGTAGGGGTTGGGTTGGTTGGGAGGTGTTCATTTTGTTGTTTTGTTTGTTGAATTGCTCTGCAAGATAGTAAAAATTATTCTGCAAATAGCATTTTAGTTAAAAATATATAAATATATATGGCATAAAGGGCATTTTAAATATATAAATATACTTGGTATACAATACAATTTTATCCAAATATTTAATAGAAGGAGATAAATAAATATATTTAATTACAATTTATCATGCTAGAAGGATATTTTAGTCTTTCTAAATAAAAACTAACGGAAAAATGGATGGAGGGAAGATTGATGCAAAAAGGCCAAACGTCAAAGAAATTGGTTGTCAATAGACCATAATTTAGGGGAAGTCGATTGAATTTTTCCACTCTTTCTATATATGACTCTATTTGTTTCCAACTATGAAGAATATTGATATATGTCACACTAGCATTTTTAACTATTTGTGATAATTTTCATTTACAGTACATGCAATTAATTAGATGAGAAAAATCAATGTCACATATGTTTAATTCTACAGCTTTTTATTTAATATTTGCTCATTGCTCCAATTTCGTAGCATTATAATGCATGATTATCTCTTGTTTTGGTTTTGGATTTATTAGAATAACTACAAAAGTCCACAGTATTAGTTGCAAATATTAGATGACAATAAGAAAATTGTTATTAACACTATGAGTGTAACGCCCCAAATTTTAGTGCATTCCGCCCTGAAATCTGGAGTGCTACTCACGTACGATCTTAACTAAAACCATAAACAGAAAATCCATCGTGCTAAATTCATCACTTATGATCTAGGACACATGCTGAGAATTTTCCAAATTTTATTACAAAATCCAAAGTACAAGCCAAAAGTATCTGTAGATCAAATGGATCTAATTAACCGAAATATTATATTCAGATAACCTAACTATTATAAGCCGATGATCTATACATTCTAGCAAGACATAAATTTAAACGTTCATCATGCCAAGGTACATGTTTATGTATATAATTCCAAAAGGGAAGCTATATACCAACATGAAACACCAGTCAGCCAATCCACGGTTTAAGAACCTATATGATGTTTATGGAATTATGAGTCCACTGACTCAGTAAAACTTATATCATGGGACTGGAGTACAAGATTCAACAATGAACATATCAAGAACGGAAATCATGAATGTGACCTCATATAATATTCTAGAACAACAGAACGAATAGAATAAACGGTTTTCATAAATCATATGTCACATTCATATCAATAAAGCTTATAAGGCTTATTCAAACGTTTGGTGGATCCGTTTCCCTCATCACTCCACTTATGGCTTCGAGTAGGTGCTCAAGGAGAGTCACAACATACAGCTTCGAGCAAATGCTCAAGGAGAGTCATAAACTTACAGCTCCGAGCAAGCGCTTAATGAGAGTCATAAACATACAACTCCGAACAAGCGCTCAGGGAGAGTCATAAACTTACAGCTCCGAACAAGCGCTCAAAGAGAGTCATAAACTTACAGCTCTGAGCAAGCGCTCAAGGAGAGTCATAAACTTACAACTTACAGCTCCGAACAAGCGCTCAAAGAGAGTCATACGTATATGAAACACAGCCGCCGCAGCACGGTCGACCACGAGTCCCAAACGTAATCCTTCAGGACCCTACCTTCATGGCCCATTCGGTTTATCCAACATATATACAAACATATAGGCTTGAAACAAATTGAACATTCGATCATTCAATAAGGCCATTTCGGCATAATTTTTGGTCAGCCATCAATTTCAAATAAACATTTCAGAATAGGCCAAACATATCAATCGATTATTTCAGAATTCGACTATGGACTAGAGGGTTTTCATTTCAAAGCTCATATTACGTTAAGAAGATCGGATATAGACTTGTTTTGAATTAAAATAAGAGTTTGGAAATCAAGTTGGGTCAGAAATGGGCGCTTGGGCGTGCAAACGGGCGCCTAATCGCCCAAAACAAGAATTTTGGGTAGAGGCTGGGCGCTGGGGCGCCTAAGTCTCTGGAAAAATGGATATTTTGGCCTAGAGTGGGTGCTGGGGCGCCCAACTCCACGCGCTTAAGCGCCTACTCTCCGGTGAAATCCCAATTTTTCGTCTTTTGATTTTCTTCTAATTTTTGATCCAAAAATACATTTTTGAGGTTCTCATATACGTAAAAACATTTATAAAACATCATTTTGGATTTTGGTTTTGAAATTTTTCGAAAGATTGTTTTAACGTCAAAATATACGATTTTGTCCATATCACCCATTTTTCAATCGTTCTTAGTTCGTTATCCCTCTTAGTCTAAGGTTTATAGTTCAAGTCTCAATCCCAAGCATCGGTAAAGAGTTTTAAACAATTTAATAAGCTTCGGATTGTTTTATATTCAAGAAATCGAGCATGGAATAGCAAGGATATCAACAACAAGAGTCCACATGCTCAACACATCAAAGGACATTATATTTGCAATAACTCAAAACATGCTCGAATATTCAATGAAAAGCCAGAAACATGTGCTCATGGAGAATAGGAGAAGCCATAAGTCTTACCTCTTGTAGCTTAATCCTTGAGTGAAAGCAAGTAATCCAAGCTTATAATCCAACTCCTATAACCATATGCATACATATATCAAGCTCTACTTCTAACATATCATTTAACCATCTTAAGATTCACTCTTAAGCTACTTACCAAGTATTGGAAGAGAGCTCACACCCACAAGAATTCACCTTAGCAAAAATCGATTTTGAGAGAAGGAAATGATGCAAGTGAAGTTAAAAATGCCAAAGTGTCGAGTTATGTTTTCTACAGAAACAAGTGAGCTCAAGTGGCCTATTTATAAAGTAATTTTGGGGTTAAAATGAAAGAATCAAATTGTTCAAACCCCTCAAAACAATTATCAATACCTAATGATGGTTTAGGGTGGCTAGAAGACTTTGTAGGATAGATGGATGGATGGGAATTCCATCCAATCTTGCAGCTGTGCTGCTGCTTTTCGGCTGGAGTTTCTGCAGCCTTCATTTCCTTTTATTTTATTTTATTTTTTTTGAATTTCAAATGTGCTAAACTTGGTCAAAATTGATGGCTAGACATTGGACTATGAATTGGGCTTATTTCATGGGCCATTTGGGCTCGTTTTCGGGTAAAAAAGCGACGAGAAATTAAAACGTGTTTGCTTAAAAATTTCTCGAATGCACAAAACGTGTTTTCATTTTTAAACGATGCCCGGTTTTAAAATCAAATAAATTTTCGATAAATCGACGATTCAAGAATTTCATTTAGAGAATTCTCGGGTATTACAATGAGTCTTTATTCTAGTGGCAATGTGGAGTTCTCATAACCAAAAGGTTATGAGCTGATTTCCGCTATTGACATGTGAGCTTTCTTCTATCATATGTAGACCTATAAAAATATTTGAATATTCGACCAACCATCCATATTCATATCCAAAATTGATGAATATTATTTGTATTTGAATGTATTCGGATATATCATTTGTATTTGTTGCCAAACAATTCAAAAAATATTCAATCGACTGTCCGTATATGTATTTGAAAAATTATCTGCATGTGCACATATAATTTGAATATATATTATTTGTATAATTTATGGTATTAATATATAAAAATAAAATTTAAAAATTATTCACCGTATATTAAAATTTAAGCAGGAATATCTAAAGTATTTTACTCATAAATTTTAATTTTTGACATTAATATAAAAAATTCGAATATCTGAAGTAACAAGTTCAGATACCAGATGAAAAATATAGACAACGGATACGACAAAATCTTGATATTATATCTATATCCCAAATATTAAAATGGTTACCAAATATTCAAATATTTGAAGAATATCCGACGGAAACAGATACAAATAATTATTTTCAATACTTGATAATATTCGAATATGAACATTCATATGAGAAAAGTAACCGGATATGTATATGATGTACTAATATCTACATTTGAATATCCAAATTTATAGGCCTAACCGCGTGGCAATTTTGATTCTTTATGTAATAGCTTACTTAATTATGTGGATATATTGATTGAATGAAATTTTTCCTTCTCAAGAGACATCATAAATAGAAAAAAGTGACAGTTGCTTTCATTTTGTTGCTAATTAATGATATTGTTTAAGTGACAATAATTTTTGTTTTCTCACAATATGATTCTATATTGCCAAAAAAAACAAGTAATTTTTTTATTATTATTATTATTATAACTAATCATAATTAGTGATCGTGTAATTGCCAGCTTAGTCACAATTAAAATTATTACTATAATTTTTAACAAGATTTTTATTGTCAATAGCTTGTCATTATATGTGTGCACTAATTGCCAATCCTTACAATTTGAATACAAATTTTGTAATTGCTAAGTTTGTTAAGAT
>JACFYI010003355.1:711288-730827 GCA_014898755.1 Handroanthus guayacan | reverse complement strand
AAAAAAAAAAAACCACAAACAAACAAAACATCTTTTTATCCCATCGGCTTAAATACGAACGGACGGACCATTTAATTAGTGCAAAATAAAAGAGAGGAATACTTTCATATGTTGCAGATCGAAAAAAAAAAGGGAGCAAAATTGTGGGGCACGCACCGTACACTACGGGATATTTAGAGCTGTTTGTAAAATGCACTTATATGATTACAAAGGGTTAAAGGTTATTTTTAACTATTTGAAATCATCAGCCCCAAAGAGGCTTCTTCTTAATCATACAACATTTATCATTTTGCTATGTAATGGTGAAATAATGCGACATTTATGCATGACAAAGTTTAGGTATGTGGAGGTCAAAGTAAAAAATGACAGTTGTGGAAATGCAGACATCTCGGGATGAGGGAATAAAGTGGTTGATTAGTTGAATCGCGAGCCAATTTAGAAGTCTAGCTAAAGTCAGTAACGTATGGGTGCAAGTTTTGCCTATCAAAACAAACAGACAAATAGTCTAAAATACTCGTCAGTCATCTCCAACAATAAGTTTTGTCTCCATTCGAATTCTAGTCCTCGAGCAACTTCTAATGATGAAAACACCACAGTTAGCTCTATTTTGTTATTTCTTCAATGGATTTTAACAGATTTAATTAATTTCTCTCTAATTAAGCAAAATTCTTACATCGATATCATTATATGAATATTTTTTAAAGATTAAATACATGAATTAAATATAATATAAATTTAACAAACTATTATGCGGTAGACAAATATTATTAGATGGATTACAGTAGACAAAGATTCATACATTATTGATGGGATTCAAACCTGTACCTCTCCTATAAAAAGAAGGAGGCAGTGCCATTTCATTTAAAAATTGTGGCGAATTATTAATTAATTTATTATATTAGTATTTATTATAATTTATTGATTATCAATAATTTTGTTTTAAAGTTCACTATTGACTGATATATTATTTTAATGCCATGATAGTTTCCTTCATAAAACAAAACAAAAAGAAAAAAGAAAAAAGAAAAAGAAGAAAAAAGTACGGATCCCACATCCAAAATTTCACTTAACTACATACTTGGACGCATTAAAATTTTAGCTGGGGTGGATGTAGCACCCTGTCCCGGGATGGGATCTCCTATTCCAAATCGTGTTTCATCTTCTATTTCATACCTTTAAATACATGCCACGTATATTCTATTTATTACTAAATATTTTTATAAGGAAATATTTAATACACATGGCAGGTATTTAAAGGCATGGAATAGTAGATAAAACACAATTTGGAATAGGAGATCCCGTCCCGTCTGTCCCAACCTTTCACACTTTTCTTTTTGTCTTTTTTTTTTTTGTTTCTTGTTTTTTTAAATTTCAATTTTTTCTTTTCCCACCTTTTTGTACTTACCTTTCTCCCTTTTCAACTCAACTAAAATTACTAAAAAAATACATATATATATTTTTAATCTTAATATATTTTCAATCTCAATATATATAATCTTTGTGTATTTAATATATGCATTTTAATATTAATATACTTATTTAGTCTATATACTTATATTTATAAAATCATGTATTAAGAAACATTTTATTTTGAACATCAATAGGTACTTAGCATTGTAAAATAATTATTAAATATGTATAGATTAAATATATATTTAGATTGAAAATTTATTATGATTAATATATATATATGTATAAATGATTTCACACTAGAATTGTGGAAAAAGGAAAAGTTGAAATTTAAAAAAAAAAACTAAAAAATATAAAACAAAAATGTTTAAAAGTTTAAAAAACAAAAAGAAAAAAGAAAAAAAAACAAGAAAAAAGTGTTTAAAGGTTATAGGACACGTGTCGTTCAACCAAAGGTGGTGCCCCACTAGGGTAGCGCCCAGCATCCACCCTTTTATAAAAGCTCCACGATGCACAGAAAGTTGTATTTCTGATGTATCTCTCTCATCGAAAAAAAAAAAAAAAAGGTATACCTGATGTATCTCCACTTTTTAGTCAACGGCTCTGCAATTTACTGATAGCACGCCTTGTTAGAATGCTAAAAAAGTAGTACTTAATTACTTCGTTCTAAAGAAAATCTATTTTTATTTCCATTTCTTTTATATTCTACCACCAGCTGTTTTTTTCTCATTAAATATTTAGCTAGAAAAGTTTAAATGCTTTAATATGTTGAGTACCCCTTGTTGGTAACATTCCACATTATTTTATATATATATATGTATATTTCTATATGCTATAAATCGTTCTATGTAAAAAGCTGAAATAACATAAAGTTTGATTAATGTTTCATTATCATTTGATCATGATCATATTTTTGTAGTCATGTGGTGAATATAATCATGCACCATATGTACGGCTGTCGAAGAAAATCAAAATAAATTCAATTTAGGTAAATGTGTGAACAATTAGACTTGCAGACCCATTCCCTTAGAAGAACATCACAATAAATTCACTTTCGGTAAGTGTATGAACAATTAGGCCTAGCAACGGGTAGGGTTCTATCCTTCCCAAATCCATCCCCACTAAATATTCAATACTAAGGACCCAATATCTATGTTACCCAAGGCCCATTGGATCTAGTCTATACTACTTAGATCCATTTGGTCCCACCCTATATTACCCAATACCTATTAGGTCTAAAAACAGAATTCATATTTTCAAATTTTTATGTTTGAGTATCAAATATTTATGTTGGGTGAAAATGCTGAATTCGTTCCATCCATCTGGTTTGCTAAAATCTTTGTATTTATAATTTATAAATTTTTTTTTCCTTGTTTGCTAAAATCTTTTTCCTTTTTCTCTTTGCTTTTATATTGTGATATTTGCTAAAATCTAACAAAAATAAATGAACATATAGAGAAATTAAATGAAACATTTTTTTGATGAATAAATCAAATGAAACATTGAATATATAGACATATATTATTTTCTATTTTTTTAATGTAAATTCTAAAATATATGAAAACTTTTCAAAGATCTTGATTTATTTTATAAACAAAATGGTTTTTGGCTTTTTCTCTTGAAACAGGAAGGCAAGCTATATTTATTCATAATCTTATATTTTCAACAACAAATAATTTAGTGATTAAAAAAAATTGAAATTTAGATTGGAATTTCCATTTTATTATTTAGAATACTAATTTAAACCAACCAAGATAAACCACATAAAGATATCAAAACTTAAACATAAGAAAAGTAAAACCAAACGAAACTCGTATATTTAAAATTAGTTAAAGAAAACGAAAAATAATATCTAGCATTTTCTTTGTAATTTTTCAGTATGGGTACTTTACCCATACCCATGGTTACGTAATGTATGGATATAGATCCTACTTATATCCGTTAAAATATTTTTTATGGCTATGAGTAAGGTACGTGCATGTGACAAAAAGTGAATTGATTTAGATATGGGTATTTAATATTTTCTTTGGGTTTGGGTAGTGTTAAACCCTACCATTGATAGGCTTACAAAAAATATAGTGTCCCATTGTAAATTATGTACTTGGTTGCAAGTCAAGCGCACTCTTGGTTCCACAACCTAGGCTTCATGCACTTTTGTTTTTAATTATTACATTTTTTTTTTCTCATATTGAAGACTTTGGCTTTACTGCTTTTTTTCTTATTTTTTTTATTTTTCCTCGCATTGAGTCCTTTGAATCCCCATCAATTAAGTTTTTGACAGTTGAAAATCACATGCAAATCACGTGGTTGTTAAGTGCATATCATGTTTTTAATGACAACGTGATATGAACTTGACTTTCAATTGTTAGAAAGTTAATGTGGGGGCGGCAGGGGGCATCAAACTTCGAAGGACTAAATACAAGAAAAAATTGAAAAGTTAGTGTTTATAGTGCAAGAAAATGCAAATAATTGGGATCAAAAGTGTCCTACATTACACAACAAAAAGTGAAATTTACTCTACTCTGTTAGAAGCATTGTATTGAGGCGAGATGGATCATAAAATAAGTTTGGTATCAGAGCATAATGTGATAGTCATGTGAGAATTCCACATCTCTAAGGTGTTCGGGTTCTGATCTCCTCATATGGTTTTGGGTGATTCTCACCTATTGAGCCAGCTCTTGGGTGTGTTGAGCCTAATGCCTATTTTTAATATGGTATTAGAATCACAATCATCCATAATGTTGGACTACCTATATTGTTGAGCCACTCACTTTATATTACTCCACGCTCCATATGTCTAGTCAGAGCATGTGGAGGCATGTTAGTATTCTATATTGGTAAAGCATATGAATTGTGGTTTTCTTATATGATCTTGAGCAATATTTCTCACATCTTGATCTAATTTTTGAAATGAGTTAACTTTAGTTTTCATTTTCAACAAGTATTAATATTTATTCAAACCCCAGGTCTAAATTGACTATTGTAGGGGTACCTTAGTAATTATGTAATTGAACGTATATTATGTTCAATATTAATACCCGTTTGATAATAGTATAAATGTTAGTCTAGAATTTTTAGATTTCGCGTCAAGTTCATAATATAGATAGCTAGTAAATTGGGGGGGCGGCGAACCCTTAGGAAGCACTTTCACATCTTATTATTTAGCATTAATAAACATCCATTCCATCCATGAATCGAGCTTCGATTACATACAAAATTCATAGTGAAAACCATATTATCTATCATGCATCATTAGACATATATAGGGTTATTTATCTATACACTCCTTGAGATTTGACATATTATGAAAATATTTCTTGAAATTTGAAAAATTATCATTGCAAACTTTTAGTATTAGCTTAGTTAGCGCACAATTACAATTACACTTTCTTGATCAAGGAATCTACTTGGAATGTTCCATTCAGAGAGAATAATTCTAATTACTTATCAATTAAACTAATATTAGAGAGTATAATGACAATTATGCAAATTTCAAGGACAATTTGAAAATCATATCAAGGCTCAGGGTGTAGAGGTAATTCTCCCTTAATAATACAGTTGGAAAAAATTGCAAAAGTCAAGCCGCTCCAAATATGTAGTAAACCATGCTTATGATTAACTATATAAAATACCCATGGTTAGGATTGAAAATAAATGGGGGTCATATTTAACTGCATGATGTAGATATGTAGGACATAGTCTGACATGCTCATAAATAGGGATCCAAATGAACTGAGTATGCGAGTTTAACGAGCCAACTTGAAAAGTGTTCGAGATGGAGTTCGAAGAATTCCAGTCAAGCTCGAGAAGATCTTGTATAGGTTTCAAACCGAACTCGAGCCTAATAATTCTTGTGAGCCAACTCGCGAGCCTATGTTTTTTTTTTTAAAAGGTATTTATATCTAGGAATATAAAATTATAAACAATTAAATTAATTTATTTATAAAATAATTATTTTTTCTAGCCTAAACCTATTACTTGAACGTAATAAAATAATCGAGCTCACGCCTGTGATTTTGTCCCAAATTCAAGCCAAACGAACTGAATTGAACCCAACCCGAACATATACTCTAGCTAATATTTCTCAGCTCGTTGAGCGTGAGCTCAATTCATTTAGTTTGATCTCCAAGTTTGAAAAAATGGTCAAAACTTGACTAGGCTTAGCTTGTTTGCCTCGTGAGATATAAATGCTTCACGTGTGAGTTTAGCAAAACTCTATGTCCACAAGCGCATTGACAGTTCACAAATAGAGTGTTTGGAATTGTACCGTAAGTGTACCGATCCAAGTTTTAATATAATTGATGAGTCGGGTTATTGTATGTGTACATGGATTAATTTTTTGTCCAATTAGAACATGAAACGTGTCAAATAGTATACTAATTGTTAATTTGAAATTCCCTTTTAATTGTTTTGGGATTCATTATATTAATTCCAAAAGATAAATAATTAATTTTTATTGATTTTTTGGTATTTATTCTTAAGCGAATCAAATGCTACCAATTGTTGAAATGAGGTCTTACAAACCAATCAAATTGAATTCTGCAGTCAATAAAGTCCTAAGTGAATCAAATTGCAGATATATATATCAATTCAGATCAAAGCATTATATCATCTTTTGGAAGATATTAAATCAAAGAAATAATTTTCCAAATCAGTTATAAGTCTTTTGGGTAATTTTAAACGAAGTTCAAGTAAGCTAAGAGTCCTGGGCCCAGGCATTTATGTCTTTTTGTAGCTTATTCCACTTACAATGCAAGTCATTCAAGCTATAGAAGACTATGAGTAAGTGTCAGATGCTCTCTTTATCACATCCAAGAAGTTCTCTGCTCCAAAGTCTTAAACTAAATTCAAAGCTCGAAATTTAAAGAAAGAATTAGGGAAATATTATTTACTCTTAAATTATTGTAAAATATTTACTCTTAAATTATTGCAATTTCCTTTCAAATTTTATTTGTCCAAATATTTTTCTCGTTGCTTTGCAGACGTTTGAAAATTTATGAGAACAATATGCACAAGAATTGAGATGCAAATTAAGTACTTAAATTCTTAGGTTTACTCTATTTTGATTGACGAACAAGGATCCTTTGTCCTTTGGATGAAGTAGCCTCGCCTCCTGATTTCATAGGAAAGGTGTAAGTTCGAATCTTATTGATAGCATGTGGGCTTTTACTTATCACACAGTATTATTTATTTACCACATTGTAGTTTATAAAATTTATCTTGAATTTAATTTATCTTGGATTTAATTATGCATTTAATCTTCAGAATATACTCATCAAACGATATTAATATAATGATGGGATGTAATCGCTTCTCTCTAAAGGAAAAGATTATAAATGAGGAGTGATATTGAAATTAAAATAAGCTATTAAAACATTAGAAAAAGAAGAGGATCATTCACCTAACTGCCGCTCATCTAATCAACTAATCAATCCTTAATTTCCCAATTAGTCAGGATAAATTAATAGAGTTAGTTAGGATATATCATTCATCATCACCCCCTGTCGATAGGCCATCGGTGATTGTGCCTAAAGTTTAATCGAACCATACCACGCCGCAATGTTCGCGTTGATTATGAAGTAAACCGTAGTTTAAAAATTTAAGTCAAAACTGCTCTGCACAAATTCTCTATGGCACCTCGGACGTTAATAAAACTCAACGGCCCCATATACACAAATAGTTATGTTTAATTTTAGTACTTATGGAAGGTTCGTTGTTTTAATTTCACCCTCAATTGATAAGGTTCTTGTCTCTTGATTACATAAAGAATTAAATTGATTTAAAAAAAGAATATAATAAAAAGTGTAAACACATTAAGGGGTTTTGGGTGAGCTTATAAACTCTTAAATATTTTATAAGATATCATAAAGTGTTTGGTAAATTTTTTCAAAAAAGATCTTATTAGCTCTAACAATAAAATGTTAGGAGCCTATAAGTTCTTTTTAATAAGGTAAGGAGCTCCTAACTTTTTTTTAAGACTTTAACATATACACCTTCATTTTTAATTATATTATTTACAATATCGCCATTACTATCATCTTATAAGGTAAAAGATTTTGTTTTATCCAAACACTTTAACAACTTATTTTCAAAATAAAATCCAACATCTTATAAGCTCCAAAGACATCTTACAAGATGTAGGAGCTTATATGATGTTTTTAATAATGTTAGCCAAACACCCCCTAAGTTAGATTCCTGGTCTCGTGATGTCAACCCAAATGTGAACTCTCTAAGGGCAACAATGAACCTTAATCTATGAGGTACTCATGTGTTTTCTTTAAAATTGCTCTTTATCTTCATTTTTGTTTTTTAACTATGTCTTTTTTATGCTTGGTTTATTTTCTTACGCTGAGTATTCGAATCTTAAAACTCTTTGGGATAGAGTAAATAATTGTGTCTTCTTAAATGTATATTGGTTGACATGGTTAGCTGAATCTCTTTATGTAATTATATTTAAAAAGATACAAAGGCACACAGCAAAAGTGAATTTTTGAAAATTTGCTTTTTAATTGTAGGAATATGTTTGACTTATGATTGAAAGAATTTTCTGCAAGAAGAAAATCAAGGAAACATATATGAAATAGAATTTCATGTTTTAACTATGCTAGTCGCAATGCATTCGCAAACTCTTCATTTTTCAATATATGTTTCATGTTTGATTGTTTTCAGTTTTGTTGGTTAAAAAACAGCCAAACTGCTCGGAACCGCACCTTGGGTTTTATTTAACCAAGTCACTACCTGAAAATAATTTTTATAAAAACTGGACATGGCAATTCGATCTCAAGTTAGTAAAAAAATAAATCGAAACCGCACCACGATCACCCACATTATCTTTAACTCATATTATATAAACACGTTACTGGGATATCCATGTAGCTATTTCATTAATTGATCACCTTTTGGTCTCATAATTAACTAGATAGAATTAATCATAGGTCTAGAGTTATTAAATTTCCTCTCTCGAATTAAGATTAACAACCACTTGATCAATTGTGAGATTATTAAGCTCATAAAGCTGCAAACACAAACTAATCCAAGTAAATCAAATCAAGAATCAAGATTAAAAAGAAAACTAGTTCATATATAATCTGGAAAGAACTTTGCAAAATATTAGGGAAATGACAGAGGGATAGCCTAGAAATAGTCTATCCAACATATAATACACACAAGAAAGTGACATGCCGAACAAAGAAATTAAGTACATCGATAACCACACAAGAATCTCCGTCTCTCAGTACTTAACTTCAAGTTCAATCCTTAGAATCAATAAGTCAGTACGTCGTCGATAAATACAGCTGGAAGCTAATGCTTGTACGGCAAATGTTCGAGTTTTGTATGTGTTCCGCATTGCAAATGAAGACTTGTCAAATATGTAAATGCATCATAGTATATGACCAACTTAAACCATAGCAGGAGAGATACAGAAAGAGCTGTAAGGTGGCAAGGGTCAGGATGCTCCAGATCACTTGCAAGATGGGAGAAGATGTAGAATAGTCTTTAACTTTCAAAGAATGAACAACAGATACACAAATAGAAATAACAAGAAATTTGCCAAGTCCATATTCTAGAACAAGATTAAACAAGAAAGGACTAAGACAGACCAGGGGGCATATTAAGGCTCCAGTTTGCATCCTTGTTAAGTTGTACCTAGACCTCAAAAATTGCCAATTAATTTCTAAAGTTGCTAGCTAACGTACGTGAGTAACATCCATAATCCTTGTTATGATTACTTTCATCCTTATTATTATAATATAAGCAGATATAAACAGGTTAAAGGAAAAAATACCTTTGTGCTTATAGTCGGAAGCCAGACAACAACGGGCTGACATTAGAGCTTAATTATTTCTTGTGCAGCATCATCTTCTCTTCTCTTATGAGATTGCTGTCCTCGAACACGGAAAAATGATAATCACATAATCCATTAACTAAAATCCTATAATAACTCCAAGTGGCTTCCCATAAATGTTATATGGATGAACATTATGACATAATAACCCGATGCATACAAGTATTAGATTGATGAAAATTACTGACACCTTAAAATGCCCCCAGAGGGGGGTGAATAGGTGTGCAGCAGGAGTTAATGACAAGTTTTTGTTTATTTTTGCAAATCAATCTGACCGGAACTAAATGATACCAGAATGGAATTAAACAAATAGCACTACAAGAAAAAAGTGTTGTAAATGCACTTGAAAGTGTGGGGTAGAGGCTTTGTTACTACACATATTCTTAGACGACGGTTTTAACATGTGTAGTAACATCTAGTGTAGTAAGAATCTTATGCCACACTCACAAGTGTAGTTACATGATCTAATTATGTAACACTTCAACGTATAGTAACAACATGTCTCATACTACACTTCTAAGTGATGATACAAAATCTAAAATATAACTAAAAATCTTCTTATGCTACACTATAAAGTGTAGTAATATACACCACTACATTTCAAAATGTAGTGAGAATTATTTTATACTACACTTCAATATGTCACTTAAGATTTAAAAAAGTGTTAAAAATCTCTTACTTTACACATAAGTGTTGGGATAAAAAAAGAATTTCTAAATGATTTAAATGTCTAATCTATAAATAGGTAACAAATCTTTATATATGCACTATTCAACTATTAAGAAAAATAAATTGGGTAGCATTGACATTGAAAAATTAATAACAATAAAAAGAACAAGTGCACTATTTTTCATTCATCAAAATAATTCCCAACGTTACACTATTACACACAACTTAGTCAAAAGTTATCCAGGTAAAATAGACAAACCATTCATTCACATCCTCAATTACCATATATTCAAGAAGGAATCCAAAAATGTACAAAAATTTATCTATGCCAAAAAAACTTCATCATCTCTGTGCATCATCTATCCAAGAGAACAATCATATCAATCTTCAACTCGCACCACCTTCATTCGAAATATCAAGTATAAACATAAGAATATTAACAAAAATGCAATATTATACTTAAAAACAAATTGTAAAAGTTGAGTAATAAATAATTCAAACATACCAAATTACAAGGCCAAGCAACAATTGCTCCATTGGTTTCACCAATTGTTTGGAGCATAAATGATGATCGTATCAAACGCTCATCACGTTCCACACCCATAATTATATGTACAGAACACCAATTCTTTCCTAATTCTTCACCTCCAACAATTGTAGTAGGATCCATACTATGTAAATAATCTTTGGCCACGATTTTACTTGAATCAGTAATACTTAAGAGCACAACTGAACAATTCACCTAAATTGAAAAGACAAATATATTACAAGCTATCCAAAATACAACAATATACGCCAAGTATCTCGGTAACAACCCAAACATCACAAACTCAAATTGTAAAAGCAAATATATAACAAACTATCCAAAATACAACAATATATGTCAAGTATCTCCAAAAAAATCATAACTATATAAGCATGAAAAAAGAAGAACTATCCAAAATATAACAACATATGTCAAGTATCTCCATAAGAACCCAAACTGTAAAGGCAAATAATTTGAGTTTAGTTGATGATAGAAAATAGAATAAAGAATTCAAATTGTATCAGATATTTATCTCAAGAGGTAGAAGGATATTTGGTATAGTTGAGGTTGAGATCATATGGCCTTGATGAGATGATGATGGAGGATTAGAGGCAAGAGGTGGGCACACTTCATCCAAACCTTGTTGGCTAGCCATTTGTTGTTTGTAAATTCCAAATTCCTCATTAAGCTTTTCTGTTGCTACCCTATTTTCCATAAGTATTCGATAGCAAGCCTTACGTGAAGGAATCATCTCAAAGATATCAGTCAAAGTGACCCCTAGCCCTAACATACAAACATGTCCAGGTTTATCAAGGCCAGTAGTTCTAGCAATAACATCTTGTGACGGATCCATTAGTTTATTAGCTTGTTGTTGCATCCTTTCCTAATGAAGAGTAAAACATGTACTTTATGAATTAGCACCTAAAAGTACCATAGCAACATGAGATAAATTGTATAAAGTACTTACCATTATTTGTCCAGCTTCTCCTCCTTTATCCACGGGATAACACATCCTATAGCTCTCTATCCGAGTTGGTCAATGACCAATTTTTTTTTTTTAACTAATTCAAGAAAAGAAAAATGAAGAATTAAGAAAGAGTGAAATGAAAAGCTAAACTCATAAGACATACAAATGTGCTCAGTTTCATATTTGTATTATTTATATCATCAATACTAATTTTGAAAGAAAACTAGCAAGAAACTAGACACATAGATAATTTATTATTAACTCATCTTGGTTAACTTGTGCAAAAGGTCTTCTGCCCATTGCATGATGGACCGTTTTGTGCTTCCTGCTTTCTTGACCTCGCTTCCTAGCTCTCTAGAATTACATGGATAGAATGTAAATGACATCATAATCAATCCTGAGATAAAGTAATGATTATTTATACCTTTCCATCATCAGATAACCAATGCATGTTAATCTTTCTCCATTGCTATTCGTTAACCCTCTCATCTCTTTCTTTCACTAGATCCTCAAGGGGAAGTGTAGGATCAAAATAATCAATCTTCAGATCAGCCTTCCAATTTCTCCACTTAGTGCCAATTGATTGCAAAATCCATTCTTCGATCCTAGGAGAACAATTAAACTTTTCCTACATGCAAATATTTTCAATGAGTCAAATGTTTAAAAATAATAAAAATGCATTATGTAGAAACATTTAAGAAAATTACGTACATTCAAAATGTCTAACATATCTTGCTTGTTGGATTTCGGCATTTTACGCCAATCAGTAATATTAATAGGAGCACAAGTATGCATCCTAGCCAAAACACCTAGAAAACATGCAAACTTTGACATATTATTGTTTATAGGTTGACCAAACTCATTGCAATCAACTTTAAGTTTTTTCCTCGGAGGTAATGCCCAGATTTCAGGCATATAAATAGCTCTTTTTGTTCGTTTCCTTTCATTGTGCCCATTTGATAAAGAAGATCATTAAAATTAAAATAACTAATTATAAGATACGGTAACAATTATGGTTGTAACGCCCCGGGATCGCTTGGCATTCCGCCTCGTGATCCGGGACGTCACTCGCGGTCGGGCAGGAAAACTAAATCAGTAAAATGTAGTAACTAGAACATAAACCATTTCATACCATAATACCAAAATATTGTTCTTACAAGTTCCAGTCCCAAAATACATTTACAAATCTGTTCATTCTAAGCAAAATAGGCCTATCAAAAATTACATCATTCAGTCCGTACAATCCTATTTACAACAGGCCTAACAGGTATATTCTCTCAAGAAAGTTCCACGATCTACACATAGCTTCAATCTATCGAATCCGACTTAGGAACCTATATTTGATATGGAATCATGAGTCCATTGACACAGTAAAACTCATGGCAGAAGAATAGAAACAAGAGTACAATAGTAGGTAGTACGGTAAAAGACGAGAATGTGATTCAGTAAACAGTGCGGTACAGTCATGTCATTTGATTCGAATCAGTAATAGTAAGGATTAATCACATTCTAGTCATATAAGGCTAAATCAAGCAGTTTGGTAGATTTATCACTCTTATATCTTCAAACAGATTCAACCTTATCTCTCCGCTTTTGCATCTTCGAGCTGTCGCTCGAGGAGAACCATTCAGTAAAGCACTTTGTCGACTAACCATGTGCTTTAGGATAGACTGTCGGAACCCTAAACTCTAAGGCTCGTCTAGTCCATCCAACGATAGGGGATTTTCAGGGGTTTCAATAGTCAACCCGATGTTGCCCGTATCAGATACCCCTGTCAATCCCCAGGGCCTAATGGTAAACATTCAATTCGGTTCGGTTACGGTCAAATCAGTACAGTATTTGGGTAAGCTATAATGGCACAGTGTTGGATTGACTAAGAACGGTAATGAATCAGTTCGATATCTAAGTCAATCCTATCATTTGAAGAGAGTCGGGTGTTTTGGACTTATGGATTTGAGGACTCATTGCGTGAAGAAGAAATTAAGATTTAAGTTTAGAAAATGTAATATGAATTTTTTGGTTATCAAAACGAGATCAGAAACACGTTTGAAAACATAAAAATGAGTCAAACATTTTCAAAACAGGTGCCTGAGCGCGTGTTTGGGCGCTGGGCAAACACTAGCCTCGGCCCCGTGAGTGAGCGCTTGAACGCCCAGCTCTGAAAGAAAAAAAAACGAAGCAAGAAATCTTTCGGTGCTGGGGCGCCACTCTGGGTGCTTAAGTGCCCAGAATCTGGAAAAAGTAAAAAAAAAGGATGTTTGGCCGTGCGCTTAAGCGCCCGTTTGAGCGCTTGAGCGCCCAAACCGTGCGGTTGAGCGCCGGCTCTCGACCAAATTTTGTTTTTTCCGTCTTTTGATTTTCTCCAAATTTTAAGTTCAAAACTACATTTTTGGGGTTCTTTTAAGTCCATTAACATTTATAAATCATCGTTTTGAAGTTTGATTGAAAGATTTTCAAGAAACCAAACTGAGTTAAAACACAACGTTTAAATCCAAATTTCCTCGTTTCTTTCAGTTTTAGCATCAAATCATCCTCATTTTAGTCCGTAGTCCCATTCACATTTCAGTCCAAATATAGCAATGATATCAAGAGTGTTCATAAGACAATGGATCGTAATTTCAACATGTTGAGCTCATACTAATGGCAACAATAATTAAGGCAACAAGGTTCATATGATAACGAACAACATGCTTGAAATACGATAGGCTCAACATAGCATGATATCAAGACATGAAGGAACGTATAAATATGCCAAAGAGAGAAACGAGATTCCATAAGTCTTACCTTAGTCCTATGTGTAATTAAAAGGTGAACTCCGGGTTTGAACAACCGAATCAATGCCTAACCAAGTCATAAATTCACATATCAATCTTATGTCATACCATTCATAACATAAGGACAAACTTAAGGCTTGAATTACCCAATGTGTGGAGAGATTCCCACTAGATTTCCTTTCCTTGATTTTTCTTTAAAACTTGAACTCAAGGATAGTGTATGTGTGTGAGTGTTTGGCCGATTTTGGAGAGAAGGAGAGGGAGTGTTTGAGCTGTGCCCTTTTTTTTTTTTTTTTTTTTTTTTTTTTTTTTTTCAGATTTGTGGATTGCAAAAAGTAGCATCAAAGCTTCAAGCTTTATTTATAGAGAGGATACTTGGTGGAGTGGGTGGTTAGTCAAATTGGGGCACTATTTTTCCACCCACCACCATGGTTCTTCACCAAATGAAATGGCTCCCCATGCTTGGCAATCATATTTCAGATTTCATTGTATATACACATGTGATTTATATGTCTTTTGAAATGTCTAGTGTATATATATGTATATCTATATATGGGCTGAAAAATGGGAAAGTGTTTGGCCATCATTTGGGCTAATTTGGGGTCCAATTCCGCTGGAATTATGGTAGAAGTCGAGGCCCAATCGAGATAAAATATTTAGGACGTGTGGCACATGGTTTTGAAATAAATCGTTGCACGATTTATTGAAATCATTTTTTTTGTTTTTGTAAATTTTAAATCAAGGAAATCTCGGGATATTACAGTGGTTAAAGACAATTTAATTAAAGATCACATATAAAAAACAAAAGAAAAACTACAAGCTTACTTGAAGTTGGACAACTATAAGTCATAGGGGTTTCTTGAGGATTTGAAGAATCCACAACTCTTTCTCTTTCTTGGTTAACATCAGATCTTGATGAAATATCTTGGCGTTTTCTTCTCGAAACCTTTCTAGCCATCACTATTGAAACAAAAGTGACACATTTACAATAACAAAGACTTCAAAATGCAAATAAAAATAATCAGTCAATAACTAATTTATTCTAAACAACTACACCTAGTCTTAACAAATAAAAGTCTTCAAAAATGTTTATGGCAATATATAACACTAGAGACAATCAAGATGTATCAAGTCTTGTTCTTTGCTACTTTAGTTTATCCTTCTCTTTCTTGAGATTTAGTATCGCCATGATTGATGTCATTGACATATCAACTTTAGTTTCAACAACACCTTCCCTAACCCAAACAACATTCCCAATTAGATTTATATAAATTATATTATACTAATGTTAATCTAATTAGATTTTTTCAGTACACATGTATATACATTTTTATATACACATGTATTTGATTCATGGTTCAAATATATAGGCTAGTTCAAGCTCAATCAACAACATCCCAAGAAGTTTTCAAGTAGATTCAGCAACATAAGCTCATAATAGTCAAGATTCCATCAACAAGCATGCCAATAAACATATCACCAATGGAATTTTCAAAGAATTGGAACCATGAATCATGTGTTAAAAACATAAGAAAGGGGATATCATGATCCTTACCTTTTTAGCTAACCCAATTTGAAAGTTTCAAGGGCTCTCTTCATGATTTCTCAATGGATCCTAACATCAAGAAGAAATCTCTTAAGTTTCACTTAAATCAAGCAATTAGCCATTAAAATTCTTAACTAAATCTTACCAAGATTGAGTGTTTGTGCAAGTGGTGATGTCCCCTACAATTTTCCTTTTGATTGCTTGTTAAAATTAAGAAGAAAACTGGAAGAAAAAATGGAAGAAAGTGAAGCTACACACACACACAAGTTGTTCGGTTTTAAGAGAGATGGCTGAGCTCTTTTCTTTTTTCTGTTCCTTAATTTCAGCCATAGGGGGAGGAAATGAAGAAGATGAAGTCTTCTTTTATCAACAATTTCCTCTACAAATAAAAATGAAGAAGGGTTTTGTGGTAATTGACAAAAAATGGCATTGATGAGGCATTAAATGAGAGTGGTGACTAAGTGAGTGAATTGGACACTAAGGTGGCTCTTCGCATTAATTATCAAGGTGAGTCTTCACCTTTAGTGTGTGTTTTGTGTGTGTGGATGAATTTTGCTGAAATTTTCCCTTTTTTTCTTTTTTTTTCATTTAATTTAGAATATGGTTGGACTTGGACCTAAAAATTGGATAAATGGTTGGGCTCAATTCTAGGGCCAAATATGCATTATTTGGGTTAGAAATAATATTTTTGACCCACATTTGATTGAAATAAAATTTTTGGTTGCTAAATTGAAATATTTTTGCCGTTTTAAAGTTTTTCAGACAATAGCGATAAAAACCGTTTTAAACGGCGATAAGTTTTAAATGTTAAAACTATGGATTTGAAAATATAATTATGAATAGTTTTGAGCCAAAATACTATTTAGGATGAGTTTCGGGTATGAAATAAAATTTTTTATTGTGAGAAAAATCTCAAATTGACAAAAAATCGGTTACCGATTAGAGTTTTTTTCAAAAATATTTTTAAACATTTATCGATTAAAACTAAGGGTTCAAAATTTAATTAGAAACATTTTCCCGCTCTTAAATTTTATTTTAGGGGACTTTTGGGTTGTTACAGTTATACCCCTTTGTCTCTCCTATGCCATAAACTTGCTGGGTCAGTGGACTCATGACTTCAAATTACCATGTAGGACATTGACTTGATGGATTTGGATTGTGAAGACCTCAAGTAGCATTTAGTATTTTGACTTATGTATTTGACTATGTATAAGCTTAGTCGAACTTGTAAGAATTTAAGTACGATCAGTTGTATTTTGGAGATCTCATGATATATCTCGAAAAAAAAAATTAATTATGAATTATGGGTTGCTTGAGTTATTAAGTTATGAATGCTTTGCAAATTTTCTGTTTACGGTTATTAGTTAGCTTTCCGTTCGAGAGTAGCTTCCCAAACCTAGGAGCGAATGCTCTAGAAATCCGGGGCGTTACACTTGTCCATTTATTACTTGACTAGTGGACTAATGTGGTATTCTAAGTATGTCTTTTTCAATTCTTTATCTTATTCTTTTTATATTATATTATCTCCCAAAGTCCCTAATCAATCTATCTTTTGGTAATATCACAATAGGATACTATTGTGCAAGAGAAAAGAAAGGTTGTTTATTGTGCTGTTTTTCCTCTCCTTAAGGTAAGAGTACCATCTCTCATTGGTTAATTATTTATTGAATCGTATTTCTTGAATTTGGATAATTGAACATTATTATTAGTTTTGGTTGAAGAGATTTACTTTGATTCATGCTAACTTGGTGAATAACAAAGTGATATAGATTAAGAATGAGTGTGTAGTTAGACTATTTTACTACTATTTGTAGTTGTGCATGTGTAATTAGATTATTCATATACTTGTACCCAAATATTTACCTATGAATGTACACATAAAATCAAATAATAAGATTAACATTAGTATAATATAATTTATACTTAGTATTAGCCCTTTCTTCTATTTAAAGATTATGGGATGTAGTCAATAATAATATTTTCCTTCTGTAGATGAAAGAAAACCACCATTATCCTTTGCAGCTAATAAAACCAAATCAAACAAGAACCAGACACGGAGGAAAAAACATTTTCAAACCAAATTGTAGCGTACTTCAGCGAAATGTTATCCCAAATAATCAAGCCTTGTCGAACCAAATTCCCCCCAAGCCAATCTTTAATCAGGTAAGGCTTAAGAAAATGTGTAGACTTCTAGGAGAATTTTGATCTTTCACCACACCAAAGTTCACCCACAGCCAGTCTAATATCAGAAAAACGACAAAGTATGTAAAATTCCATTTAATCAACCCAAGACAGGGGGATAAGAATAGCATGAATAAAATGAACCTTAGATGGTGTTTTGTATTGCTTTGGGTAGCAAATTTTAACTTATTGGAAAGTGATCTTGCAAATGTCACTTCTACTTTTACAGAAGTGATTTTTTGTTAAAGGAGTTATATAAAAATATATTATTGTCCTCATTTCATAATTTGAAAATCCAAAAATACCCCAACAATAAAATCACATGTATATACATGTGTACTATTATATAAATTAGATTTAAAAAAAATCTGGAAAATCTATTTTACTGATTTTTAATTTTCTTGATCTTGTTGAAATTGAAAGATTGCAACCTGAAAACTATATTATGTATAAATATATATATTTAATTTTTTTTTTTGATATCTTAACTGAAATTCTAGATTTAAAATCTGGAAAAATATACATTTTATTTATCTTTAATTTTCGAAAATTCATTGAATTTTCCATATAAAAATCTGGAAATATATTATACATATTCATACATTTTTTTTTTCTTGAAACCTTAACTGAAATTCCAGATTTAAAAATCTAGAAAAATATACATTTTATTTATTTTTAATTTTAAAAAATTCATTGAATTTTCCATATTAAAACCTGGAAATATATTATATATACATACATTTTTTCTGAAATTTTTAACTAAAATTCCAGATTTAAAAATTTGGAAAAAATATACATTTAATTTTCAAAATTTCATTGAATCTTCCGTATTAAAATCTAGAAATATATCATATACATACATACATTTTTTTTTCTGAAATTTTAACTAAAATTCCAGATTTAAAAGTCTGGAAATATATCATATATATACAAACATTTTTTTCTGAAATTTTAACTAAAATTCCAGATTTAAAAATCTGGAAATATATCAATATATACATACATTTTTTTTCTGAAATTTTAACTAAAATTCCAGATTTAAAAATCTGGAAATATATCATATATATACATAACAATTTTTTTTTTCTGAAATTTTAACTAAAATTCCAGATTTAAAAATCTGGAAAAATATACATTTTATTTATCTTTAATTCTCAAAATTTTGTTGAATCTTTCGTATTAAAATTTGGAATCATATTTTTATGTATATAAATATAAATATACATTGCTTCAAAACCGATATGTATATATTTATATTTTCTAAAATCCAAGATTCATTTATATATATATATACATATATTGCTTCAAAATCAATATAAATATAAATATATATATATATATATTCATAACCCAAGATTCAAGTTCTTAAAATTTACAACTTCTACAAAAGTTGACGTAAGTCCAAAACTCGATTTTCTTAAAATTTGGCTTAGGTTTTCCATTGTCCATGTCCAAATTCATACACAAGCCAAGGTATAAATCTAAGATATTCAAGATCACCATAATACAAATAACAAAAGAGGGTTGAGCTTATAGATTCACTAAATCACAAGGAAATTACAAATGAAAGCTCATGCCACATATTGCATATATCATATTGAGGAATCAACGAAAGAGGCA
>JACFYI010003355.1:658983-693513 GCA_014898755.1 Handroanthus guayacan | reverse complement strand
TAAAGAAAAACTCGTCTTAAAATTTTTCTTTCGGCCAAAACTTACCAAGAGCACACCATTAACTTCAAAAATAATATGTTAGACCCAAAAGATTCTTCAATTTTTATTTTACCTCTAAGTTTTATGAATTTTAAAATATAGCACCGTTTTGAGCAATTTTAATTGCTATTGTCCGAAAAACTTCAAAACGGTGAAATTATTTAGATTTAGCAACCAAAAATATTATTTCAATCAAATGTGGCACAAATATGGTATTTTTAACCCAAAACCAAGCCCATTGACTCAAGGAATTGAGCGCAATACATTGCTATTTTTTTAGCCCACAAACCAAGCCCATTTTTAATTTTTGTCAAAAAAAAAAAGAAAAAATATGGTTCAGCCGAAACACACACACACCCACACACTCACTATGTGACAAGATATGTGATATGAGCATGTGTCAAATTAAGCCTCTAGAACTATCCACTTAGCTCATGGCTTAGGTCATTTTCCAATATCATCATTTCTTTCAATTAATGCTATGTATTATACTACAGAAAAATACATACATGTATATACATTAGAGTGTATATACAAAAGGAAAGAAAGAAAAAAAATAGCAACCCATTTTAGCCATTTTTCCACCCTCAAAACCGAGAGAAGGAAGAAAAAAAACAAGGGATTTTAACCATTTTCAATCCATATTTCTCCATATAAACCTAAGGGAAATTGCTAGGGATCTTTCTTACCCTCAAATCAACAAGTTTAGGTAAAATTTGGTTGTGTTTTAATAAGATGATTTGCTAGAATTATGTGACTTAAAGGGATTTCTTTCCATGATAGGTTCTAGTGGAGTGATTGAAGTAAATAATTGGAAACTCTCAAGCTAAACCACAACAAAAGGTAAAAATTATAATACTCCACTCTCTTATTCATAATTTCATATCATGGTTCTATTTTTTCTTGATCCATGGATTGATGTTCTTGCTATGAGATTGATTGCTTTGGCCTTAAATTGGTTATAGCTTGTTGTGTTGAATTAATTGATTACTCTCATATGATTGTTGATATTGTTGTTGGAGCAAAACTTGGCTTGAACTTAGAGAACCATGAACCTGACCTTGGGGTGATAAGGATGATAGTGGATCATCACTTGAATTGAGTGGTTAGGTGATTTCTTAAAATAAATGAAGTTGGAAAACTTTGGTTGTTCTTGGGTAGCTGGGACAAAACACTTATCTCATATAGAAAAATCGAAAACACCACTTTTTCTACTCAAAAAATTTTATATAAGATACTGTTAGAAACCTCTTCGAGTGTAGATGATGATAGAACCAAGAATCACTAGAAAAAAAAGAGAAAAATGGTAGAAAAGCTCATTTGAACAAAACCTACCACTTCGGCTAAAATAGGGGAGGTCTCTGTCCTAATCCTAAGTTCAAAAATTTATAACTAGACATCCACATGCCCAAAAAATCCAAAAATACACCATTTGAAACTTTATTGAGTTTAGTTATCATTAGAATCAAGAATAACCCAAATCCATCAAGGGAAAATCCCAAAAACACCGTTTGATTTGAACTTGTTTTTTCCCGGGTATTAGGGGATACACTGGAACTTGTCCTAACGCCTTCCCTAACTTCAATTCATTGGAAACTACTCATTTCTTCACCAAATCGAACCCAAAAATATAGGTTAGAAACCTTGTTAAGTGTAGATAATAATAGGCTCAAGAATTTCTAAAATCCATGAAGGAATCAACCCAGAAAATTTTGTAAACTCAAACATATCTAGTTGATTTGGGGATTCAGCAGATTCTTGAGCCAACTTTAAAAATTTATAACTAAAGTTTTACTCGTTGGATTTTCAATATAAAATCACCGTTGGAAAGATTTTCGAGTCTAGTTAACCATAGAACCAAATTGCCAAATTTAACTTACTAAATCATATTTTTAAAATAGCTTGAAAAATTACTGCCGTACCAAAATTTCTAAAAACTTGAGTTGTTTGGTAATTTCCTTAAAACAACCTTTAAAAATCATTCCCTAAACCCTTTAGATCTAATATGATAATCCAATTAGAATTCTTATACCTCTATTTGCATTCCTTAATTTTCTTAGCTCTATTATTTGAATTCGACATTGTTTATTGATCTCTTGAATGCTCCACAAATAAAAATCTTATTGCATGATTGTTGGGCTCCGAGAACCTCAAGGGGGAATTGGTTGGGCATTACGACACGTCGACCTAACCCTTGAGACTTCTCTACCATTGAGGTAGCTAGGAGGAAACTTGGAGGTAGGTTTTCGAATAGTTATGCTCGGCACGCAGTCGACTGTGCCTACTGTTTATTAAGCGGCCACCCAAGAGGCAAAATGGAGAGATAAGACTGATATTGTTTGAAGATATAAGGGTGATAGATCCACCAAACACTAGTTCAGTCTAATTGATTTTGACATTCATGATATGGTTTGATTTCTTCGAGCTCATATTTGCATTAGATTGAATTATCACATTTGATATAAATGTCAACGATTAACTCAACATCTCTTATTAATTTCCTGAGTCATATTCCTTGATTTCCCATTATGATTTTTACTAAGTCTCTCGACTTACTTTAGTTTTCTCTATGATGTATAGATGAGTAATCCATATCTGAGGCTGTGTTTTCCTTTTCTATTTGTTGTGGATGATCATGAGCGATGCGTGAGCATTGAGTTCTCTGTTCATGTTCACTTCTCAGTAGCTAGGGCCCCTGGAGGATGGTTTCTCTACATGAACACCTATTCTCATGGTGAGATCGTGGGCTACCTATCTACTGAGTCTCTAGATTAGGATGTTTTTTTTTTGTATTTCGGGTTGTATTGACATAGACTTAATGTTATATCTAGTGTACAATAAAATATAAATTAAAGTGTGATTGTAAAATAGAGTTAGTTAGTATGTCGCGAACTTAGAATTTTGTAAATAATATAAATTATAGCTAAGTTAAGTTTTATGAAGTTTACGTTTTAGTATTAATGATTGTTCTTGCACAAGAAATGAAGATAGAATGTCCGCTTATATATATATGCTTAAAATAAGTTCTATTGAAATAATTAAAAACAAGTTTTATTGAAGTAAATAAGACATAAGTTTTATTGAAACAATTTAGAATAAGTTTATTGAAATATTCAAAGTAAGTTTTATTGAAGTGTTCAATATAAGCTTGATGGAAATATTTAAAATAAGTTTTATAGAAATGAATATATTTAAGATAAATTCATTAAATATAATATATTTGAGAGAAGTTCATTTTAAATGTGTTTATGTTGATTTTAGTATTTAGTTAAACTATTCCTATTACCGAATTGAGTAATGTCCTGGAAACTGGGGCGAAAGTGCACCGGGACCCTGGGGCATTACATAATCAAACCACTAAGTGCTTCTGTGACACCCCAAAAATTCTCTTGAAATAAAGTTTTGAAATCATTAAGTTTTCTTTTTGGATTGTAACTCGTTTTCAAAATCACGAGTACCATTTTAATATCAAAATATGTTTCATGTATCTCAAAATTATTTTGCATTCGAACTGCCGATTTTTTGAAAATTAATCCGTTTTCAATATCACGAAATATGTTTCAACGACAAAACAAATTTCTCGTATCCAAAAGTTCTTTGAGCATTCGAGTTTCATTTTCAGGTCGTGTTTTGACCCAAACGAGCCCCGAAAACCCGTCAAAACTAGTCCAAATTGTCCCAAATTGTAGCCCACAATTTTTGACCCTATGAGCATCAATTTTTACTCAAAAAAAAAAAAAGAAAGAAAAGAAAATGAATGCTGCAGAATTCCAGCCATAGCAGCAGCCTATGGATGGGATTAAAAATCCCATCCATCCATCTACCTATCACTTCCAAGCCACCCTAGACTACTACTACTTGTTGGAAATTATTTTAAGGGACCTAGACTAAATAATTCTTGCATTAATAACCCATTTTTCCCTCTATAAATAAGACCACCTAAGCTCACATATTTCTGCAGCATTATTGCATCTCAACACTTAGAAATTTTGTACATTCAAAGCATACAAGTGCATTTCACCTTTTAATCAAAATCGGTTTCTTCAAGGGGATTATAGGTGGTGTATTCTCTTCCTAACACTTGGTAAGTGACTTAAGACTTGTGATTTAAGAATGGTTAAATGATATTTATGATTAGTGATTGACATAAGTAGGTATATGGTTATAGGTATTTGAGGAACTAAGCTTGGATCAATCACATTTATGGGTTTAAGCTCTTAGAGGTAAGATTTATGGCTTTCCTCATCTTCTTGTGAGCATATGTCCTTAGTTCTTTCCTTGACCGAATGGTCATGATATTGTATTGTTGAAAATCTTGCTCGATTGATATGTGCCTTTCATGAGTTTATATTGTTGCCTTGTTGTTCTTGATATAATAAGCTCTATCTCTTGAATATGAAATCCAAAATGAATCCTCTTGAATCTTATACCTATGCTTTGGATTGAGTTTTGAACAATGGACAATGGACTAAGAGAAAAGAAATGAATCAAAAATTGATTAAAAATTGAGAGACATGGCCAAAACCGTATTATTCGACTTGAAAATGATCTTTCAAAAATCTCCTAACCCATTTCAAATCGATAATTTGTAAATATTTTTACATATAAGAAAATCCCAAAAATGTAGTTTTGAAATGAAAGATTTGAAACGAAAATGAAAAAGAAAGAGAAAGTAACAAATAAACTTGATAAAAATTGAATTTTAGTTACTTTCTCTAATTTTTTAAAATGGTTAGGCTTAGCATTTGATAGAATATGCTTTACAAACGTTGTAGAGAAAATTATGAAGAATTCTCAAAAATTATTAAAAAAAAAAATATTTTACTGTGCACGGTACTGTTCACTGCATGATCGCACATGAATAGTACCGCGGTCGCGCCCAAACCAGTGAATTTATGCTGTTCAGCGTGAGCGCGCCCGTTTTTGAGTGCTGACGCGCCTAGATCAAATTCCAAACTTCATTTGTTGACTTCTTTTGTTATTTTAAGCCCATTTTCTACCCCATTTCAATGATTTAAAATTTTCAAAATGATTTCTTCTTTAATTCAAGTTCGAATCAAATGAATTTCAAAAATTACATTTGTTACCGATTGATTTCATTTTCACTTCTTTAAGGGTGTTTTAGACTTCTAAATAATATCTCTAAGTCCAAGATACAAACTCAATTCGTATGTTTGATTCGTTTGTTTGATATGGGCCATTGTGGCAATATGTTTCTAATATGTTCCGTCAGTTCTTATTCCGAACCGTTTGAATGATATGAATGGCCAAATTCTAAATTGTTTGTTTGATATGAGCGGCCAATTGAAAATGTGCCCGAAGAGGCTATATGATTCCTATATGTTTCTGATATGTTCAGTTTGTTTCAAGCCTATATGAACGTATGAATGGTGGGCTTTGGGAATTTTCAAGGGTATCGGATTGGGCGATATCGGATCGATAATCTGAGCCCTTGGGAATTCCTGTATGTTGGATAACTCGGAGGGATCCTAGAGGTAGGTTTCCGAAGAGTTACTCCTGAGACTCGTGGTCGACCGTGCTGCCGCAACTGTGTCTCGAATATTGTATGGCTCTCCTTGAGCGACGGCTCCGAGAAGTAAAACGGAGGAATAAGGAGTATATGTATATTATATGTTGGAGTTATAAGGGTGACAGATCCACCAAATATTTGAATCAGCCTTATAAGCTTTCTTGCCATGAATGTGACGTATGATTTATGATACCCATTTGTTCTGTTCGTTTTGTTGTTGTATATGAGGTCACATTCATGATTTCCATTCTTGATAAGTTCATCGTTGAATCTTGTACTCCAGTCCTATGCCATAAGTTTTACTGGATCAGTGGACTCATGATTCCATAAATATCATGTAGGTTCTTGACCGTGGATTGAGTGATTGAAGTCCCATATTAATATCTGGCGTTCTCTTTGGAATTTGTGTCTATAACCATGTATCTAGGAATGATGAACGTTTAGATTTATGATTCGTTAGGAATGTATAGATTGCCAGCTTGTAATAGTTAGGATGTCTGGATGTAATATTTCGGTTTGGTTAGTTCCTGTTTGAACTATGGAAATGTTTGGACTTTGTAATGTATTTTGGAAATTTCTAGTTTGTAATTTGGAACATAAGTTATGAAATTGTGTTTGGAATTTCTGTTTGTGGTTTTAGTTAAGTTCCGTAAGCCAGTAGTACTCTAGATTTTGGGGCCGAATGCACTAAAATCCGGGCCGTTACAGCTTCTCTCAATCAATGTGCAATTCAAGCACCTTCAAAATACGTGTTCTGCATAGATAATGAATTTTTTCTAATGAGTAGACAATCTCACAGCACATAAAATCTTTTCAGGCAATGATTTAATTAATTCTTCAAAAAATATAATACCTCGCCATAGAATATCCAATCATATTTCTTGACATGTCTCTATATTTTGCAAATCCTGAAAGTTGAGTGTGAACAATGTTTGCGTGAATTGCATTATATCATTGCAAAAGTCCCATTAGAGAAAATACTTTCTCATATTAAAGCCTTCATAATATGAAATGAAGAACTTGGTCCTTTGGTTATTGCAATCTAAATAATGAAATCAATTATCAGTATGGATGGAAATTATATAAAGAGAAAATGACGTTAAGCCACCTGAATTATGGATGTTTTTGCACTTTGTAATCTAGTAAAAAAAATGTTTCACTTTGTCATATCAACTTTGTAAAATTTTCACTTTGCAACCTTAGTACATTTTTTGGGGAATATTCTACCAGAATATTCGTAAACTCGACATGTGTGTGAATATTAAGATAGAAAAAGTCTCACTTTACCATTTGAATTTTGCGAAAGTCGATGGAATATATACATCGAAAAATACAATTTGGTTGCAAAGTAAAAATTTTATAAAGTTGAGGTGGTAAAGTGAAATATTTTATTGATTAGGTTGTAAAGTGCAAAAATGCTTATAGTTCGAGTGACATAATGTCATTTTCTCTTATATAAATATAATCATTAAAAACTATCTTTATTAAGTTTGCTTTTTCCAATTTGGAAAGAGAAAGACTGCTCCTTGAATTCTCAGTGCTATAGCCCAAAATTTCAAATGCAAGCAAATGTTTTGATTTGATAACAAAGGAAAAAAGAAAAAGCAAAGGTTTTGATAAACAACATGAATGACCACTTTAATTAATAACCCAGAAATAGAAAAATTAATAAAAAATAATTTACCTCCAAAATTTTTTTTGGTAAGATTCCTCTTTTTGCTAAAGCTAATGCAATGAACTGTGATGTTTTGATAGGCAATGAGTTTCAAATCGTTGCTTGCTCTTAACACTTCCTTCTCCACTCCTATTGCTTTGATCAGATAAGCTAGCATATAGTACGAAAATGTAAAAAAATTATATGCCAATTTTCTATTTTCCAAATGTGGAAAAGAAAAGATACCCCTACAACTTCTTTAACATAACTTTAATTCCAAAATATAGAAAGCAAAAGACAAGATGAAAATATAATTTTCAAAAAAATAGTTAAATTCTCTACTCCTTGAAACTATAAATAAATGAACATCATTTTAACATAAGAATCTTGTGACAATTCGAAAATTTTCCTAATCAAATTTTCAAATCATCACTTTTAATCAGTAAGCATTTTTTTTGACATTTTGAGACCTTTCTCTCAATTAAAAATATTTTATCACTTTCAAAAAATTTTTTTTGCACCTGAAAACTATTATACGTATTATTTTGGCCCAAAAGAAAATTTTTAGCCCAATCTTTGGCCCAAACTTGAGCCCAAATTATATTAAAACCCAACTCATTACACAAATTGTATACTATACAAACAAAATACATACATATACATGTATGTTATATATGCTTAGCCAAACCCCTCTTGTCTAGCAAAGGAGATATTTTGATGCATTATAATATAAGTTTAATTCCAAACCAAACTTATTTCATCATTAGGCCAAGTGGCTAACAACCATGGAAAATTGACACCTTGCACAAACAACTTGGAAATGGCATTTGGATCCCTAAACTTCATCTATAAGGCTTGGAGTTTGTCTTACAAGACAAACACAAATTTCATGCTCCAACCTTTTACTTCTTACTGTATAACTTTGTCTTTTATACTCACAAGTACAATTCTCTCTTTTTCCTCTATCTTCTTTCAAACTATATAATTTTGAGATCCTTTGAAACTTAAATCAAAAGAGGGAAAATGTTGAATACTTGGTAAGCTCTCAACTCATTTTAGGGTTTGGATGGAATAAGGTAATATACATATATCTAATGAGTTTGAATCGTATAGGAAAACTTGCTTGAAACTTGGATATTTGCTGTCAACCTTTGGAAAAAGCTAAGTAAAGGTAAGAATTATGGTTTATTCTTGACTTCCACGAGTTTTCATTTTTTACTTTGAAACCTATTATATTAATTGATTTGAGATTTTGATGACTAACTTTGAATAATATTTAGATTTGGGATAAAAGTATTGAAACTTGGGAATTTAAGGTTGAATTCTAACACACACACAAACGCCTTGGCCTCGGATATATCCACTGCCTCTGCATAATCTCCAACTTCCAAGGCTTTAAAACCTACTTTACCTTATCAAATCAGCCCATATAATATACTGTTAGAAACCTTATCAAGTATATATAATTTTAAAATTAAGAATCACTCAAAATTATGAAGAAAAATGCCCAAACATGCTGATAAAAAACAACATGTTAGGGCTACCGAGAACAGAGGCAATAGCAGAGGGTGTAATTTAAAAGGGTATAGATGAAGACCTGACCATTGGATCATCGATTGGAGCCACTGTTAGAAAGATCGTCGAGTTGAGATAATTGTAGAGGTAAATTTCATCATTAAACCATTGAAAACTTTGAGATAAAATGGTTGAAATAAAGATTGTCGTTCTTGAAAATATGATTAATAAAGAAATTTTGATATTGAATGATTAGGTGAAAAGTTTGGAGCAATTTTGGAGATCTAGAAACACATTGTGTGTTGTAATCAAAGGATTGAAGCAAGGATTATGGCTATCCCTTGTGCAAATTAATAATGGAATCCTTTGGATCATGATTTCATTTATTTGCTTTGATTGAAAAGAGCATAAGCTTAACTTGCTATTGTTATTTTTTCTTTGGACATCATGAAATTCTTTGCTTTATTTGATAATGGCTATGATCATTTAGATTTCATTGTGGTCATTTCCTTTGATTAATAAATGTTTTGATAGCCTTTTACTTGAAATATTTGTTGAACTTGGGCTTGAATGAGCTTGTAATCCTCTTGATGAAATCTTAAACTCTCAAGCCTTGATTAATTATGAATGTGGAACCATTGGACATAAGAAATTCAAAGTGATATCTAAAACTTTTAGCATGTCAACTTGATCCTTTTATAAATAAAATTTTGGATCAAAACTTGCAAAAACTTTAGTTTGAAGCTATAAGTGACGGCATGGACTTAAATAGAGTATTTATCAACTTATTGAGTTTTGAAATCATAAATTTCAAGGTCAATAATTCTGCCTTGCTTTCGGATTTAAAAAAAAAAAGAAGAGTGGGTGCAAATGGTGCACTAGCGCCCGAGGTAGTAGCCTCGGGCCGTTTGAGTTTGTTCTAGCCCATTTTCGTGCACACTCGCGCCTAAGTCAAAAAATATTTAAAGGTATTTTTGAACCCTTTTTTATAATTTTGATTCCATTTTGCCTTGTTAAGTCTGTGAAGTATTCTTTTGAAATGTTTTCAAAATATTGTTCGTAATTTTTACTCTTAAAAAATGTTTTCAAAGTATTGTTTATGTTTCCATTTTCTTTAAATGATTCCAAAATACTTTATGAATTCCACAACTCTAAAATATTTTCAAAATATTGTTGAAAGATTATATTTCTTTAAACATTTTTAAAATATTGTTCATGGATTTCACAACTTTGAAACATTTTCAAAATATTGGTTCAGGTTTTCATTCCTTTAAAATAAGTCCATGCCATCACTTATAGCTTCAAACTAAGGTTTTTGCAAGTTTTGGTCCAAAAGCTCATTTGTGGAAGTATGAAGTTAACAAACTGAACGTTTTTGGTATCACTTTGAATTTCTTTTGTCCAATGGTTTCACTTTCATAATTAATCAAGACTTGGGAGTTCAAAGTTACATCAAGAGGATCACAAGCATATCCAAATCCAAGTTCAACAAATATTTCAAACAAAAGGTTATCAAAACCTTTATTAATCAAAGAAAATGACCACAATGAAATTCAAATGTCCACAGCCATTAGCAAATAAGGCAAAGAATTCCATGATATTCAAGAAAAAGAATAATAACAACAAGTTAAGCTCATACCCATTACAATCAAAGCAAGGAATGAAATCATGCAAAGATTCTATTATTAATGAACACAAGGGATAACCATAATTCTTACTTCAATCCTTTGATCACAACCCATAGTATGCTTCTAAATTCCTAAATATGCTCCAAGTAAATCACCTAATCATTCAATATCAAAATCTCTTTGTTAATCACATTTCAAGATCGACAATCTTTATTCCAATTATTTTATCTCAAAGTTCCTAATAGTTTAATGGTGCAATTTGCTTCTACAATTATCTTAACTCGATGATCTTTCTAAAGGTGGCTTCTAATCGATGATGTAACGGTCGAATTTTCGTCTATACCCGCTCAAAATTTCTCCCCTGCCATTGCCCCTGTTCTAGGCAATCCTGATATGTTGTTTTCCATCAACTTTTTCAACCATTTTTGTCCATGTTTTTGAGTGATTCTTGATCATAAAATTATATACACTCGATAAGATTTCTAATGGTATAACATATGGGCTAATTTGATAAGACTAAGGTGGGTTTTTAAACTTTGAAAATTGAAGGAAATACTAGGGTAGTGATGTATCCACAAGATAGTGTGTGTGTGTGTGTGTGTTTAGATTTCAATCCTCAACTCAAGTCCCCAAATATATTTCCAACCAAATATATTCTTGTGGTTAATTAGACATTTCATTATACTTAAGTTCAATGGTCCAGGAGTGTCCAAGGATTTCATTCATCATAAATGATTCCAAGATTGTATCTCAAGAACTTAATCAACAATAGAATAAGATTTCAAAATTCAAAATGAAACTCAAGAGTTGAAGGGTGGGCCGATTTGATAAGACTAATGTCTGTTTTTAAGCTTTGAAAGTTGAAGGAAATGCTGGGGTAGTGATGTATCCAGGAGATAATATATGTGTGTATGTGTTTAGATTTCAATCCTCAACTCAAGTCTCCAAAATATATTTCCAATCAAATATACTCTTGTGGTTCATTAGTCACTTCATCATACTTAAGTTCAATGGTCCAAGAGTGTCCAAGGATCTCATACGTCACAAATGATTCCAGGATTGTATCTTAAGAACTTAATCAACAATAGAATAAGATTTCAAAATTCTAAATGAAACTCAAGAGTTCAAGGGTTAGTCGTAAATCTTACCTTAGGGTTTCAAGCTTAAACTCTTTAAGCTTATCAAGATGGTTGATTTAAAATCCTAGAGCTTAGTTCACCTAGAACATAAAAAATGATTAGATTCATGCCATAATCTTTACTTCAACTTATTCATGATAAACCTTAAACTAAATCTTACCAACTTACCCTAGTTTCCCATTCTCTTTATACAATAAAAGCTTTAGAAAATTTTCTTCTAAGATATTATGTACAAAAGAGAGAAACTTTTGAAGAGAAGAACAAGAAGAAAAAGATAGATAGAGATGTAAGAGGAAAGAAGGATGATGGAAGATAAAAATAGAAATGAAAGTCTTGCAAGTCTTCCGACAAGTGCTCCCACATGTTTAAGACTTGCCAAGTCTTTTTCTATTATTAAAACTAGATATTTCTTTGAAATAAAGATGGGTTTTGGCCGAGCACTCAATACCCAAATGCGTGTATATATTAGGCTTTAAGTATTATTGGGCTCAAAGTTTGGGCCAAAAATTAGGCTAAAATTTTCTTTTGGGCCAAAATAATGCATATGATATTTTTTGGGTGACGGCAAAATTTTTCGAAAGTGATAGAATATTTTCGATTGTGAGAAAAATCTCAAAACGGCAAAAAAAATGTCTACCGATTAAAAATTTTCTTGAAAATATTATAAAAATGTCTATCGACTAAAAATAGTAATTTAAAAATTTAATTAGGAAAATTTTCGGGTTATTACATCTAAAGGGTGCAATATCATTACGAAACAACTCATACCCATTTTGTTGCTTTGGGACTCAACTTGGTCTTTCATATTTGAATGCCTCCGCCATGTTCGCATGCTTGAACTTTAGAGGCTCCAACATCATCAATAATCGTGCCACACACTTAAGATACAATCTCCCCTTGACTAGTCGTGAAAGCCCCAAATCCCGATTCCTTAATTGTATGACGTTATTATTCACTCAAAGTAGCATTCACCTCCACAACCTTACACAAGGATGTTCTCTGAACAAGCTTCATTTCCTGTATATGATAAAAGTTAAAATATTTATTTTCGTACATTGAAAATTTTATTGAACTTGCATTTTTGTACTGATTAAGACCATACATAAGCTTTTTCATCTTTACTTTTAAAAGATAATTATGTATTTTTAAAGATTGTATTATTTTAAATAATGACATAATGTCAATGAAATGATATAAAATAATGGCATAATCCTAATGTTATATCAACATGAAATGATGTTACTGACAAGAATATTTTAATTTAAGCCCTTAATCAAGGCTATAACAACTTCTCTCCAGTTGGTACTTTAATTAAAGATACCCTAAGGTTGATGTCGGAGTGTGGAGATGTATTGTTTTGTCATGTTAAACGCGATGTTAACAAAGTTGCTCACTTTCTAGCTAAGAATGCTTTGTTGTTAGTTTCTTGTTTGGAGGTTATTCCTTCTGTACTTTAAAATGTTATTTCTGCTAATTTGCATTAATGAAATCTACTGTTTCTCTCAAAAAAAAAAAAAAAAAAACCAATATTTTAGCAAGATGCATGATAGTGATCAATTTGCCATTTATTCATTTAGAAGTTTGTTTTTATACCAGTTGTGGGTCTGGAGAATATGGATTTGAAGTCTAGTATAAATAAAAAATTATAAAAATTAAATTATAAGAATATATTATCAATTAAATTATAACCAATTAAATTATAAAAATATATTACCAATAAAATTACAATCAATTAAATTATAATATTCTATACGCAATATTCCCATTCTTCTTTCAAGAGTTTGTCCACACCCGCAATATGCCTGTTTTTATAAAGTGACCAAATTTTATCAATCCTTTCCTGCGATCTGTCACTGAGTCCAAGCCCGGACAAATTAACCTCCAAGTGACAAAGCATTATTGAATTAGAAACATATATACAATATTAAATTGTAAAAATATGAAATATAATAAATTCACTTACAAATACAAAAAAATTTAAGGAAAATTGATACTATTTAACTAAAAATTATTTCTAATTTTATCTACTAGAAAATTTTAAGTATACACATCGAGTGTAACAGAATTGAAATTAAAAAAAAAAAAAGACTTCTAAAAAATTATATGGCTACTCATTGATCCCAAAAGTCATAAAAGATTTCAATTAAGTTGGAAACATATTGATATGTAATTTACTTAGAGCCATATCCTGAGAAATAGTGTTTACTTTCCATGGACATATAGGAAAATCAAGTAAATTAGGTGTGTTGGCATACAAGGGGAAAATCACATGGGAATTCATCTTTCAAAAAATCCATTAATTTGTGATTAGAGCATAAGCAAGTAAAGTAGGCATTTTGTCCTAAACAAACTATTTATGTTTTTTAAATCAACATGTAACAAAGAGATATGTAAATTCATGTATTATTGAATTAAAAGAATTACCTTATTATTTGCATTATCAGGTCTATTGTATCTTGGTTTTATATTGCTCTTGGAATTGGTTGCAAATGACAATTTTCTCTCGGATCGTTGCCCAATCGGTGATCCCATGTTAAACATGCTGCCCTTTTGATTATGTTCCCCAATCATAAAAATACATGAATTAACGAATCAATAAATAATCCTACTAATTGAATAATGCAATTTTAAAGGTGATATAGTATCATATTTGTACATGCTTAAAAAATATGAACATAATTGTAATTGGAATCAATATACTTACATGTGATGTTATTGCTATAGCAATTTTGTGAAGAGGCGTCTACAAACGTGAAAGTAAGTGCAATTCACTAAAGCATTACAAATATGTTATAAGTAATTGGAAATAAGAAAAGGAGAAGAGATAATAATAAGGGAATGACGAATGATTTTTTGAGATGAAAATATCTCTATGAATTCTTTTGAGATGAAAATATCTCTATGAATTCTATTTATAGACCCTTTCCTATAACTGAACTCTCATTAGGTTTCGATATAGAGGAATTCCATAGATGTAAGGAGTCTAAGTCCTAATAGAATTCCAAGCATTCAGTAATCCTTAAACTATAGGTATAATATAATAAAATGAATACCCATTTCAAATCCTGTATTTTTTTATGAATTAATAATGAGTATAAACTTCCTAATTAAACTAATTCAAACCATTAACCATATGAAAGCATATGCCACGTGAATTACCTCATGTAGCAGCGGCATGAATTCAGAAACCAAACCATACATAGCATATAAAATCAGACTTCAAATCATAAATAAACAACACTATTTAGGAGATTATTAGAGCATCAAGCATCATCAGCAGAAAGATAAAAAATAACATCGTCCACAAATTAAGAAAGACAGAAAAATACATTAGATAGGTAAACTTATTTTCTTAACATGATCATCAATGTCGTAGAAGATGATCCTCTATTCACATCTAGTAGCAAAGAATGAAAGCACAAAGCCAACTTCAAACGATATCACTTTACTCCCAAAAAATGTGATAACATCAGTGCCCTATAAAATATACACCTATAATGAAGACAACACTCATAATGAAATCTTATAGAAACTACAACATGTAATCATAATGAGATTGTGGGTTTGCGGCGTTGCGTTCATGCAATGCTTTAGCACTAGGTCCATTCCGTGTGTTAGTTTGTTGTTTTTCAAGGTTGTTGTTACCATCCTCAGATTGGTGATTGCATTGAGTTTTGCTAAGTGGGCATGTACTAGACCTATGCCCTGCCACGCCACTTATACAACATCATTGCAAACAATTAATGAATATATGTAGAATTAAATAAGAATAAATAAGCATGGAATATCAATGAAAGATACTTGCATATGCCATATCTATGCCTTCTAGAATGTACACCGCTTTTAGTCTTATTTTACTTAGGATCATGCAAGTCATTATTGATATTATCATTCACAAACTTCATCATCCAAATGACTCGGCATATTTGTTGGTTCATGACCCCTATTTATTAGTCCACCAGTTACACGGTTGACGATTTATGCTTCAGCAGCCTTTGCTGCTTCCATTACATGATTTATCGAATTTAAACATCCTAACTCAGTTTGCGATGCCAAATAGCATAAATGTAAACACTCTTTGCTTATGTAGGAAAATCTTGATCTTTGAGTGTCGGGTGCTGGAAATCATTTCTTGAATAAGGTCTTTAGTTTCTTTCCTACATAAACAAACCAATAAAGATGTATGCTATCTACTGGAAATGAATCAAACCTTAGAGATTTATATGCAGATATGATATGACAACAAGGAATTTCTTTTGATTCAAACATTAAACATTCATACTTATACTTTCCTTCCTTTCATCAACTATGATTGAATACTTATGTCCAATTGGCTTTTTCAGGTTCTCAAAATAGAATTCGTATTTTTCAGGGCATATTTCAAGCATTTTTTCATGCACCAATCCCCGTTCAGCAAGAATTTTTTCTTGAACTTCTAAAAAATCTTATTCGTGCAAAATTTAGCTGCATGCTCCTCAAGTTTCTTTAATGGAGTATCTCGGACAGCTGGAGTTATCTTTTCATATGTTTCTTGCTTATCAAAAAATCATTACGAATCATTTGATTGTTCGATGGTAATGTTTCAGAAACTCCATAATTGCAAATCTTTTTCTATTTGCAAGCTTAATCAATGCATTCATGGACTCTGATCATTGTCTGGTTGTCATAGCCATTGTAAATTGTCCACAAAAAAAGGCCTTGCCCCATAACCACTTTTTCTTGTAGATTGCGACCACTCACGGATTATGAACTATTTTATGCTTTTCAATCAATGTAGCCCAACTCTCTTCAAATTCTTCCTCAGAGTATACCTTTCGTAATAATTATGAGAATCCACTCGCAAAATAGTGCCCAACCTTGCTAGCTACATTTGGTGTCAAATGCCAACCGCAAAGTCGATGTCTAACATTGGGAAATTTTGATAATATTGCAGCCTTATGGATGCATCTTGATATGTGAAAACTACACTAGTACACCTTCTATTCATAGTGTCACAAAAAGTTTTCAATAACCATTTATAACTATTAGTGGTCTCATTATGCAAAATGGCAGCACCAAATACACACATGCTACCAT
The DNA here is from genome assembly GCA_014898755.1 of Handroanthus guayacan. Classification (NCBI taxonomy): domain Eukaryota; kingdom Viridiplantae; phylum Streptophyta; class Magnoliopsida; order Lamiales; family Bignoniaceae; genus Handroanthus; species Handroanthus guayacan. The sequence continues at coordinate 676,932 of JACFYI010003355.1, read as the reverse complement.
GATTATTCATACCCGACAATACAACAAGAGGGTATTTATATCTATTAGTAAGATACGTACTGTCGAACAATAGAATATCACCAAATAAATCAAGTTCTACCCTTGACATTCCATCATACCAGAAAAGTTTAGTTAGAATACAATCTATATTAACAGTGTACTCAAATACCAAGCCTTCATTCTCGACCCTCATTCCTTCAACCAAAGATATTGCAATTTTCATATCCGCCTCTAACCATTTCCATTCTTTGCTTTTGCAAGTAGTTATATCCATCTTTTCTTCTAAATTATAAATTACTAAGCCCCCTATCAAATGTTCCAAATAGTTCAATACCGAACTGAGTCTCATTCCAACTTTAGTAAGTAATGTCAGCTATACCTAGTCTGTTGGTGTGAGGTACTTGAGTATTCAATCCAACAATTGTTACAGGAGTGAGAAATTCACGCAATATGGGAATAACACTCAAAACACCACAACACGATGATATAGACAAACAAGATATATTTCTACCTATTGCATCGCATGCGGCGAGCTAGGTCATTAGGGTCCAACGGGTGATTGTGTTTAGCGACAAATCGGCTGACACCAAAAAACTTGTTATGTGCTACATGAAGCTTTGCTTTGCACCCATATTTAAGGTCTGGTTTAGCTTTTCTTTGTTGAACATCCCCCGATTTTGATTTGTTGCGAATTTCCTTGCGATAACAAATCCATTCACAATTTTTCACCAACTTCAGTTTCTCATCTTCACCTTACTCCATACATTCTTCACATTTTCGAGTTTGTTTTCTTCTCAAGTGCATCTTGCATGATTTGCATTTGGGCATTTCTATTTTACAAGTTTGTCTATGAACACTAAAACCTTTTTCCCTCCCATATCCGGTGTAAAATGACTATGCTTGGTCAATTGTCTTGAATTTCAAATTCAACACCTTCTTACAATCCATGTTTCTTGATACAGACTTTGAGTTATCTTCATGATTCTCCATCAGACTTGAAGTATAGCATGATTTACCGTCAAGGATGAAACTATCATCATCAACAACATGAGCATTATTATTTTCTTCATGTTCCATTCTGAAGCAACTCCTTTCGTCACACTTATTTTTTAACCAAAAAAATATTGAACATATAAGAATCGCTACAATGGAATGAACAACAGATTGTTCATGATAATTTATCATGATAAAGTTTTAAAGAAGTTTACGACGTTTTCATCAGTATGTACATGAACTATTCACATAGTGTGATCCCATTGCACAAAAACTGCAACGCGCATTTAATATTGATGATCTTATAGCATAAAAAAATTCTAAAGAAAAAGAATAAGAAGAAGAAATATAGGGATGTAACAGACAACCTAAGATGGGAGCTAGGCTTTAGCCAAGAACATAGTCCATAGGAGAATAATGCAAAATAGTGTACACGCATAGAAGAGTAGGATAATCTTTCAAATGAGAGATAAAAGAAATCTCAAGTTTACTTTCTTGAACAAACTCACTTGACATAGTCAACAGCATCAATCAAAATTAATGGCCTGCTGCAAGTAAAGAAAATTATGCAAGGTATGAAAATTTTTAAGAGACTAATTAATAGGACTGGATCACAGCTAAAATGTCTTCAATTTATCATTTGGTAATGCTGGCGACCGTATCTTTGAATTGCCTTAATGTTAGAACATAATCTCATTTCAGCACCAAACAAGGAATTGAAATGACAAAGTCGTTATTTTGACATACTTACACCACAACTTATAGATGCTCCTACTGGTTGATAAAATACGATTTAATACCAAACAAAAAGTTTGAAATGATAGTTGTTATTCTAACATATTTGCATATATACTACAATCGCTACTTATAGATGCTCCTATTGGTTGGTAAAATATGACTTCAATGTTTTCAATTAGTTTTGTGGATGCTAGGACACCCTTCCATATGAAAGAAACAAAGAGCAGAGATATTTGGGAAGGTAGCTTAGAAGCAAAGTCCTTCATTAAAGGAAAAAAGCATTTATCCATTTATGTAAAAGTCAAATGCTAATTTAGCTAGAAGTATCCAATAAGCAAAAATTAGCTAGAAGTCAATAAGCAAATGGATACATAAAAAATTAGCTAAAAATTAGCAAAAATTTGATCAATAAAATTTTGATGTAAAAGAGATATTCCGTTTCTTGTATCCAATAAGCAAAAATTAGCTAGAAGTCAAAAGCTACTCATTTGTACATCAAAGAGCCTTCCTGATTCTGACACTCAAATGAATACCAAAATATATTTGTATAGCGTTAAACAAGGACTGTTGCAACTTAGAAATTGATTCTTGAGATTCTTTTATGAAATATAGGTTACCAAAAAAAAAATTATGGATAATTGACACAATTCTATAAATATCAACTTTATTCTTGGGTCTCAAAAACCATACCACCTACAAGAGATTATAATTGTAAAAAGCATCTACTATATCAAAGAGCAGAACTGAAGTCTTACAAAGAACCAAATGAAAAGTTATCCAACACAAATTCAAAAACATAAGATTTTGATAAATGAGAAACAACGAATTAAGTGATAGAGAACTTTAAAGGGGTTGGAATTTGCTGCTAGACGAGGCCATGAGATTTTGGGTGTATTCAATAAGACAAATGTTGCAATTGGTTTGTGTAATCTAGAATTTTTTTTAAGGTAAACTTGTAACCATTTGCTATTATTTGAAATACGTATATCAATGCTATAAGGAAAAACAACCAAATGAAAAGTTGTCCTACCCCAACTCAAAAACATAAGATTTTGATATATTACGAAAAGGTTATGAACCAACCCATTTTTTTCTTCCAATTTTCCTTGTGTAATATCTGGTCTTTGTTCTAGAATCTAGAAATGTGACTCTTCTCTTCCTTAAAATCCTAAGGAAACAAAAAAAACCTAGGAATCTTCTTCTTTTTCTTCTTCTTCTTCACGATGGATCGTTCATTTTGAATTCTCTATTTTCTCTTCTTCTTCACTGTGCTTTCTTCGTTTAATTTCTCTCGTGGGTTTCTTCGTTTTGCTCTTCAGTTTTTTCAATCTATTATGTGTTGCTTCATTTTGCTTTTGCAGTTCTATTTTTTGGTTTTTATTTTTTTCAGATTATTAATTTTTTATTTAAAGTAATAAAAGGATAATTTAAGTATTGTATTTTAAAAGGATAATTGTTAAGTTTTATGTGTTTTTATTTTGTAAAACAATATATAAAATAAAAAGGGTATCTGAAAACAATACTGTTAGGAACATAGGAAACATAGTAAAAAAAAGGGATAAACAAAGAAGCTATAAGACATAAACATATGTTTTATCTGATTTATTAGTGGGGTCCGCCATAATCAAAAGCAGTTGCAAGAAAACAAGCACACGGTATGAATAATTATAGCATAAAATAACATTACGTTGTTGTTTTTAATGGATAAAAAACTTAGAAAAATCTGGCCACACGTTCAGTTGCTTATAATTGTGACAACAATGATGACAACAACAACAACAACAACAACAACAACAGTAGCAGCAGCAGCAACAAAAGAACCTACACCACTTAGATAATAGTAATGGGCAATAAAATTAACTGATATGCTGCATTGATATAAAGTTGACTATTCCAAATCTGGGAAACACAAAGAGGGCTCTTTAGAAAAATTGTAAAGATCACCATTATTGTCAAATTTGGAGCTTTCAAGATAAAAGGCTTTCCAGATTTCCCAAAAATATATGATTTTGGTATAATAATACTATGAATATAATACTTCAATTTGAGTATTTTTAGCATTTTACTCTCAAAAAAGCGGACGGAGGACTTGACTACATAGAAGAATAACATGTGTTAAGATTTAGGTTTTGAACGCCATACATCACCTAGATAAATAGAAAAAAAAATGCGACATTGATATAAAGTCAATTTTTTCAAATTAAGAAAAGATGAAGAGGGGCGCTCTCGAAAAACTGTAAAGATCACCATTGTTGTCACATTTGAAGCTTTTGCTATAAAGGGTTTCCAAATTTGGCAAAAATAAATGGTTTTGGTATAATAATACTATGATTATACTACTTCAATTTGATTATATTTAGTGTTTTACTCATGAAAACACAACAAAAAATCATAAAATTAGCAATTAAAATAAATGACGCTAATCTGTCGATAAAACATAGCTGCTAAAATCAACGACGGATTAGGCACCAATGAGTGACGGAAAGATTCGTCGCCTAGTATGGGTCGCTGTATAACGAGGATACGAATTTTGTCAGTGATCTCTCACTGATATAGTGATGGACTTCATTTGCTCATAAAGTTCATCGCCGCTAGGGAAGTGGGTGTACGTCATTGCTGCATAGCGACATCTATGTTCATCTCTACGTCATCTCTGTTCTATCACTGAATTCCATCACTGAATCCTCCTTGTTGTATAGCTGATAGCCACGTGTGTCCCGGCTAATTGGTCGCTGTGTGATCGCTAAGTGTTGTCAACGATTGATTGCTAATGCATTTTGGTTTTGTCGCTGATTTACCTCTAATCTATCGCTGATATAATCTTTGTTTTTGCATCACCATTCCGCCGCGGATTCCTTTCTAAGTTTTTGTTCATAAGTTTTCATATTCAGTCCCTGTTCTTTTTCCTGCCTATGGTCAAATGTACAGTTACCATCAATTCTAAGAACATCAGATGAACATATATATAATAACATGAACAATGTACACTACACCAAATTGTAAAAACAACATCATTTATGTTAATATCATATAGAACATTGGCAAATTAAACGTACGTTAAGGTAAAGTGTGTAACTATTCAAGTGTTTGACATATTGATAAACTATAAAATGTCACCTATAATGTATGTAATCTAATCCAATCCTGCAGTACCGTCCTCACCATCATCTCGTGCAGGGTTCTGCTGCATAGAAGAGCTAGCGAAGTGGGCTAAAAGTGGACCTACGGAAGATAAGAACTATTGCATTTGGTCCGATATCTTATCCATCTGCTGCTTCAACTCTTTACACTGTGATTGTTGCAATGGCTATGGTTGTGAAGTAGAAGGACCTTCAACAGTATTAGCAGAGTTAGTGTTAAGGGATATGCTATGTACGATACCCTCCACCTATCCCTTCTTGTTTTAGCGTGCTGCTTCCATCCAAATGGCATGATCAAACATTGGATACTCGTTCGAATCATCCCCGCACACCCGTTCTAAACTTGCATCAAGCTTCTCCTGCATTGGGAAGAAAATGACAATATTAGTTCGATAAAAAAAATTATAGCTCTACTTAGAAAAAAATATAGCTTTACTTACCTTAAACTATTGAGCATGGTGAAAAACATAGTTACTTGTACTATTTTTTTTATGGGTACGCTCGTATAAATTTCTCATCGAAATGGAGTCCCCTTTTTTCTTCTCCTGTATGTAAAGTTGTCAATATAAAAATAACTTAAACCAAGTTATAAAATATATTGAATAAGACCAATTCTCTTACCATCCTCTCCTTCGTCATTCTAAAACTAACAGACCCTCCTGAATGCACTGCAGCATTGGGAAGAGCGTTGCAATTTGCTTTCGTTAAAACTGACCTTCCTTAGAATTTTTTGTTGAGCCAATAATCAACAAGGCGATTCCATACATCGACTTGAATCCCCTAAGAGGCTTGATTTTAGTTTGTGCAATATCTTCTGTGTTATTGTCTCTGAGGCATTCCTTTTATAAATTAGACATGTTATCTGAATATCTCTCTTGACACGTCGTATCCCATACACTTCTTCCTAACGCCTCTTCCTTAGGGTACTTGACTTTGTACCTAACTTGTAAAAAAATATTTATAACTAACAAACTTTTAAAATCATTTTTTAATACTTATATTCATTAACTGAAATTTTTGCCTTGAATTCGTCATGCAAAATATTCTTCATTTCAGAAGGATATTTCTTCCAAGTTGGAGCATAATAAGGGATGCAGTTAATTACTTCCTTCATGATGATGATAATAATAATAATAATAATAATAATAATAATAATAATAATAAATAGATAAATAATGTGCAATTTTAGAAATGCTTTAATTAGTTCACATTCCTGGTCTTTTAATCCAAATCTCCTCCCTCATATCAACCGGTGCATGTGACGTCTCATTTGAATCTATATTGTGAAATGCTCAAATTTCATGATATAATTAAGATGTTTAGAGAAAATTAAAGCCAACCATTTGTTTCCTCAACAGATATTTAAACAGTTAAATAACATAAAATTCAAAACAAAACAAATGATATTCTGGTAAAATTCAAATGCAAAAATAGAAAAATTGCGTAAATTCATAAAAGTAAAATTGATGAGGTATGTAAGTACTGTGCTGGGAAGATAAATTATAAAGGTGTGTGGATGGGATACCAGGGCAGGTAGATGAGGTATTAGGCACATCCTCCAGCGGCTATGACATCGAGTTCCTCTTTCATGCGTCTCATGCCTAGGGACATCAAACTCCTGCTGTGTCTCTGCAATGAGAAACAAATAAATCAAACTTTAATATTTGTAACTGAACTTGTAATGAAACAAATGCAATAATAAGTTTCACCTACCTCTAGAGTCCTGCAAGATATGACGGCCACTGCCTCTACCGCTAGGGGTATGACTGCTAATGATTTTACCACCCCTACCTCTACACCTTACTATCGATGTTTGCAAAATGAATTTACATAAATATATAGTATTCATACATAGCGCTTAGTATTTATCAGTTAACATACACACAGTAAAATATGTATATATATGACATATATGATAACCTATTCAGTTTTCGATTTTGATTCAAGTTCATCTATATTGTCCTCATCTATGAAACTATGATTATCATTATCATTGTCCTCTCCGTCACTAACTAGAAGCTCTATAGATTGAAAATCTAATGGGATGTATATCTCATTTATTCGAATTTTAGTCATTGGAGCATTTTCTTCACGCAATTACACATCTTCATCATGAATTATAGAACGATGAAGTATTTCTGATAATTCAACTTCTTGATAGTAATCACTGGTTTGTGAATCGCTTTGAACTTCGTCGCCCAGTGTTTCCACCTCAAACAATCTAGCCCTGACCTCACACGCTGCGCACCAATCACCACTGGCTTTCACTCAACTACTCGGATACTTTGTATAATATACCTGTTGTGCTTGTTTAGTCAATATGAATGGTTCATAAGTTTGTAGTCTCGACCTATGCTTGATATCTATTAACTTGTAATGGTCATCAGATCTAATCCCACTGAGAGGATCAAACCAATGGTAATGAAGAATGAAGACATTATTCCCTTGACCAACATAAACTAACTCCAAAATCTCTTCTATGATCCCATAATAGTCCAATTCATTATTACCATATAGGCTGCCGAGATAACAAATGCTGCTATTCATAGTAGCTTTACATTGTCCATAATTCCTGGTGTGTAATCTGTAACCATTAACCATAATATCACCATACGATTTTACGAATTTTAAAGGACCATAACTCAAATATCTAATCTTGATATTATCAAACACACCTTCCTCCACTTGCTTTTTTAGTCACCGATAGAAGTCTCTATCTCGACATCTCAGGATCTCATCATCTGTGATGTTGGGTTCTGTGCTCCTTATAGAATTTTTGAATCGTTTAGAAATTTGTAGAATTGACATTAGAAGTGATGAATTTTGATTTTATACATGGTATAGAATATTAGACTTGCCAAAAAGTTGGAAAGTGGCTCAACTTACTTGATATATGGCTCAAGTTCAACGCAGTTTACAAGTATATATGTATGAATAATGTGAAGATCGTAGTCTATCAAATAATATTTACGCCATCCTCCAAATGGGCGACATGGATGTCGAAAAATGGATAAACAATTATAATTTGAAACTTACCTACTATCATCATTTCTAGGTACCTGAGTATGTCTCATTTGAAGGTGAGCCTCGAAATACAAAGAAACAAAATTTAAAATTTCCTCCACTTTGTATGCTTCACATATGGACCCCTCGACTCTTGCCTTATTCCTGACTTTCCTTTTTAAAAATAACATACACCTTTTAAAAGGATACATCCACCTATATTGAACAGGCCCCTCAACTTTAACTTCATATGGTAAATACATGAGAAGATATTCCATAATATCAAAAAATGCTGGAGTAAAATTTTTTTCCAACTTGCAAATAGTTTCTAGAATTAACAACTCTGCATTCTCTGTGACCGATGCTCGTATATTAGATGTACAAAGTTTTTGAAAAAACAAATTAAGCTCGGCTATTGGTTCCCATATTAACTTCGGTAAAACGTCTCGAAATACCAAAGGCACCAGTCGCTGCATAAACACATGGCAATCGTGACTTTTCATCCCAAATATCTTCTTATCTCCATTGATTCAACGACCTATATTAGAGGCGTACCCATCAGGAAACTTGAGTTGCTTTATCCACTCACAAACTTTTTTTCTGGCATCATCATCCAACACGTACGTTGCTTTTGGTTTTCTGACCTTATTACCATCATATACCAACTCCAAATTCAGACGTTTGCATATTAACTTCAAATCTTCTCTAGCATTTGCATTGTCATTGGTCTTACCCTTTGTATCCATAATAGTATTGAAAAGATTGTCAAATATATTTTTCTCAACATGCATGATGTCTAAATTATGCTTTAGCATATTGGTTAACCAGTAAGGCATTTCCCAGAAGATGCTCTTTTTTACCCAGTTGTGGTTGTTACCAAATACCGGATGTTTTTGTCGCCCTGCTAGCAGCCCAAATGTTACCTCCTTAATTTGATTAACTTGCTCGAAAATGGCTTCACTACCAAAGCATACAGAAGGCATCGACTTTACCTCCCTCGATCTTATAAAATAGTTTTTATCATGACAAAAAGGATGTTCTAGTGGCAGAAATTATCGATGACAGTCAAACCAACTACATTTCCTACCGGGCTTTAAGAAAATTGACCAGATATCTTTCATACAATATGGACAAGCCAATTTTCCATGAGTACACCATCCACTTAACATCCCGTTAGTAGCAAAATCACTTATTGTCCAAAGTAATGTGGCCCTCATCATGAAATTTTACTTCTTCCATGCGTCAAATGTGTTCACACCTTCATCCCATAATAGCTTCAACTCATGGATCAGAGGTCTTAAATACACATCCAAACTCTTGCCAGGTAATTTTGGTCCGGGAATGATTAGAGCAAGAAATATGTACTCCCTTCTCATACACATACTTGGTGAAAGATTGTATGGAGTGATAAATACAGGCCAACAAGAGTTTGTTAAATTAGAGAACGGATTAAACCCATCAGTACAAAGTCCGAGCCTCACATTTCTAATTTTATTAGCAAATGCAGGGTAAGAAGCGTTAAATGTGTTCTATGCTTCAGCATCTGATAGATGCGTGATAAGGGACTCATCTTGATGAACTCCAGAAACATGCCAACGCATATTTTCTACAATGTATTGTGACATGTACATCGGCTTGAGTCTAAAGGCAATGAAAAAATATCGAAGGCTCTTAAATGGGAAATCCTTCTGCCACTTTTTGCAATTTTTATTCTTTGACTTGTACCGTAGTTCTTCACAAACATGACAAATGGACTAATTCTCGAACTCCTTGTAATATAACATACAATAATTTTGGCAAGCATCACTCTTCTCATATCCTAGTCTGAGTCATTTACCATTCTCCTTATCTTGTAAAAATTGTCTGGCAACCTTTTTGAATCAGGAAACATGGTCTTTATTATGACGATCATTCAATCATAACAACTCTCACTCATATTAAATTCTGATTTCATATTCAATAGCTGAGTTACAATCAATAAGGTCGTATGTTTCTTGCAACCATCCCACAATGATTCATTTGCTTCTTTGAGCAAGTCGTAGAACTTTTTAGGTGAAGGATTAGGCTCCTCTTCCATATTATCGTCTTCTGCATCAACCCCACTTCCCAAAGCATTCATAACCATATTTACATATGGATTTCTCTCTTTTGTGATATTGCCATCTACCAAATTTTCAAAACTGTTGGTGCCCTAAAGTTCCTAGCCATGGGCTGTCCAATTCACGTAATTAACCAAAAAACCATTTCTGTTCAAATGTTGAGCTACCCAAAAAGTTTCCACCCTTGAGCCATTTTTATACCTTGCACACGGACATAAAATATGACATGTAGAATTGAATGCTATTGGATGTTCGTTAACGAATTGGATGAAGAGATCGACTCCATCTTGGAATTCATTACTAACCCGATCATTACTAACCCGACCACTTGAATCCTTCCTATGATTTTATCCAACTTCTATCGGGTCGCATGAGTACTGCAATTTTCCAGCTTGAACAAAATAAAGTGAACATAAGCATGTGGGTGCATGTGAGAGAAATGATTTTATTACGACACTAATTGCTAGTGGCAAGTTGTGTTTGGATGTAGCAAGTTGAACCTAAATATGGTTGGCTAAAACATCCCTCCACATCTACAGATAGTTATTTAAGTCAAAGTGTCTCCAATATTTCAACTCATTTTAGAAAAGAACTGCAGCAGAGATAAATCCTAATTACTCTGTTTTCAATGCCCAAAACAAATGAAAAAATGAAGTGATTAGAAATTAAGAAATTATCCAGAAAAAGACAAAAAAATTTTTTGGATTTACCTTATTTTATTAGGTATCTCCTTAATGCCGACTTAAAAGTAGCTTTCATTACAAGATTACGGATCAAGATAACTTTCGATTTGACTGCAGTAAGGATAAATAATAGTTCATCATATTGTGTTAAAAATATTTAAGCCAATACAACAATCAATTAAATCAGTTCACCATTAACACTATTTCTAGTTGTTACATAACTCTAGAGAAATTTAACAATAGCTTATACACATCAACTTAAGCACATCCACACCCTATACGAATCAATTAAAGTTTTAACGCCATACACATCAACAACATCCATTAACCTAATTCTAAAAAAATAGAGAGAAGTGGACCTTAAAGTTCAACGTAGTTTGCAAAAAATTAAGGAAAAATAAGTCACAAAATGGGAGATAGCCACGAAATATGGTTAGGACAAAATGTTGAAAACTTGCAAAAATATGTGGGTTAAGACTCCTTTGACAGACCAGATGAAATGGAGTTCGCCCCTCCTTTAACTGAAAGTGACACTTATGATAATGAAATTGAAAGTTTAATTCTAAAGCAATTGAAAGCTTGAGTTTGAGGGAAAGTGGGAAGAGAGGAAAATGACTCTTTTTGAGCAAAAATAAGAAAAGAAAAAAAGAACAGTCAAATTAATTAAGTGTAATTAGCCTATGTTCAGTTCATGAGTTGGATTGTCCACAATACCCTCAAGTGTAATATTTTCCCTCTCTTCTCCTCAATTTCAGCGAGATAAACCTTTTCTTCTTCCTTCTTCTTCACTCTTTGTCTCCAGCATCTCCTTCTTCTCTCTTAAGTCCTCTCCAACTTCTTCTTATTCACGCTTCGCTCTCTCATATTTTCCAACTTTTTTGCTTATGGTGTTCTTTGACAGGTTAAGTGCAAATGCCATCTAAATTAAGTAAACTATAATCACGATATGATGTATAAAGTCACTGAACATTATGTTACTCAGGATCAAAAGCAATTGCAGTGCAAAACGAAACAAAAGCAATAGAACATCGCAACAAAAAAGATATATCATTTATCAAAATAGATAATATGAACAATGTTTATTACAGATATATTTATAAAAAAAAATAGAAAAAAAGAAAAGAAAAAAAGCCAACATCTGAATAATATCAGAGAAGGAGTCTCCTATGAGACTTTGGCAAGTCTTCTTCGAAGATGATGCGCAAATGGTCCCAATGTTTCTCCCCTAGTTTCACATACCATGCAGCATAAGCATGAAATAAAGGGAATTAAGGGGAAGCCCCCATTGCATTTGTTGTCCTGTCCCAGGTTATGTTGGGATGGGATAACAATGCAAAGAACAAGTTGTAACGAAGCCGCAACTCCTCCAACTTGTATTGTAACTATTCCAAGGTAAACTGTATGGGTCCCTAGTTCATCATCGAGTGTATGCATCTCTAGGTTTTCTGCACATCATCTTCATAAATTGTAATATCCCAAGGGTCATCCAAGGGTGGCATGGAACACATGATGCATCTGGAATGTCCTTTAAGAATATCAAAGTACCTCATCTCATCATCATCAGTCCAACAAACATACTCCATTTTTTGTGTGTTTTCTTTTAATTTTTTTTTCAATAGTTTTGTCGTTCACAGAGAAGATAAAGTGAAGCAAAGTTTTGCATTGAACGTTCAATTTTATAAGCAGTAAAATGGCATTAAATTAAGCCAACAATGGTCTCTAATTGGGAATTGATATAGCAGTTTATGGTGAAAAGACATTTTGAATCAAATGAGAAGATAGCACGTTTATCTTAAAAAAGATCAATAGACGCCGCGATGCTATTTTTTTAAGTATGGCAAGTTTGCATAATAGGTACAGTTAATAATTCCAACTATGTAGAATTTTGTATAATATGAAGTGCACTAATTATAAAAAAATTAATTTATCATTTTGACGCTATTTTGGATAAATAATCAAATGCTTAAAAAGGCAGACGCGATTGTTAGGCTCCCTCATGAGGAAAATTGACATTTTACATTATGCAAGGAATAGTACGCAAAATGAAAAAAAATCATAAACTGGAGAAAGAGAAATGAATTGGAGAAAATGATGATGATACCTCAATTATAAGCCTCCACACAGTTGTAACTGGAGTAAATCATTAATTATACGTCTCTGGGTAGTTGAAAAGGGAGTTGACATTAATTACTTCGTTTTTACTTTCTATAGTCTTTGTACATAGATGTTTTAAACGAAGCAAACATTAGCTAATTTATATATAAATACTACTGCAGAATAATAAAATTTATACATAGTTTGACTCCTAAAGTTTACTTAGGATACACTTAGTTCACACGGACACAGAAGGGATCAAAAGGAGGAAATTTTCATCATTATTGATGATCCTACTTCATGACAAGTTAATTTATACCTGACTCCCTAGTCAAGTTTTCCTAGAGCACTCATAGTTAATACATGGACACAAAGGGGCACAAAACGAGGTAATTTTCATCATTACTGATGATCCTACTTCAGCATAAGTGAACTTATACCTATATTTAATCGTAAAGTTTTCCTAGCGCACTCGTAGTTCATACATGGACACAAAGTTCATCAAAATGAGAAAATTTTCATCATTATTGATGATCCTACTTCATAATCGATAAACTTACACCTACTTTTATCCGTAAAGTTTACCTAGCTTACTCATAGTTTATACATGAACAGAAAAGGTATCAAGAGGAGGAAATTTTCGTTATTATTGATAATCCTACTTCAGCATAAGTGATTTTATACCTAAATCACTTGTAATGTTTACCTAGCATACTCATAGTTCATACATGGACACAAAGTTCATCAAAACGAGGAAATTTTCATCATTATTGATAATCCTACTTTAGAATAAGTAAACTTACACCTACTTCGACTCGTAAAGTTTACTTATATTACTCATTGTTCATACATGGACACAGAGGGGATAAAAAGAGGAAATTTTCATCATTATTGATGATCCTACTTCATAATAAGTTAATTTATACCTCACTCCCTCGTAAAATTTACCTAGATCACTCATAATTCATACATGGATACAAAGGGCACAAAAACGAGAAAATTTTCAACATTATAGAAGATCCTACTTCAGAATAAGTGAATTTATACCTGACTCTCACGTAAAGTTTACCTAGATCACTCATAGTTCATACACGGACACAAAGGGCATCAAAATGAGGAAATTTTCATGATTGTTGATGATCATACTTCATAATAAGTAAACTTATACCTAATTTTACTCGTAAAGTTTATCTAGCTTACTCATAGTTCACATATGGATACAAAGGGTATCAAGAGGAGGAAATTTTCATTATTATTGATGATGCTACTTCATCATTAGTGACTTTATAACTTAATAACTCATAATGTTTATTTAGCATACTCATAATTCATACGTGGACTCAAAGTTTATCAAAACAAGTAAATTTTCATCATTATTGATGATCCTACTTCAGAACAAGTAAACTTATGCCTACTTTACTCGTAAAGTTTACCTATATTACTCATTGTTCATACATGGACACAAAAAGGATCAAAAGGAGGAAATTTTCATCATTATTGATGATTTTACTTCATAGTAAGCTAATTATACCAAACTCCCTATCAAGTTTACTTAGAGCACTCATAGCTAATACATAGACAAAAAGGGGCACAAAATGAGGTAATTTTCATCATTATTGATGATCTTACTTTAGCATAAGTGAACTTATACCTATATTTAATCGTAAAGTTTATCTAGCATACTCATAGCTCATACATGGATACAAAGTTCATCAAAACGAGAAAATTTTCATCATTATTGATGATCCTACTTCAGAATAAGTAAACTTATACCTACTTCTACTCATAAAGTTTACCTATATTACTCATTGTTCATACATTGACACAAAAGGGATCAAAAGGAGGAAATTTTCATCATTATTGATGATCCTATTTCATAATAAGTAAATTTATCCCTACCTCTCTCGTAAAGTTTACCTAAATCACTCATAGTTCATATATGGACACAAAGTTCATCATTATTGATGATCCTACTTCAGAATAAGTAAACTTCTACCTACTTCTACTTGTAAAGTTTACTAATATTACTCATTGTTCACACATGGACACATAGGGGATTAAAAGGAGGAAATTTTCATCATTATTGATAATCCTACTTCATAATAAATTAATTTATTCCTCACTCCCTCGTAAAGTTTACCTAGATCACTCATAGTTCATATATGAATACAAAGGGCATCAAAACGAGGAAATTTTCAACATTATAGAAGATCCTAATTTAGAACAAGTGAATTTATACCAGACTTCCTCGTTAGGTTTACCTGGATCACTCATAGTTCATACATGGACACAAAGGGTGTCAAACGAGGAAATTTTCAACATTATAGAAGATCCCATTTCAGAATAAGTGAATTTATAACTGACACCCTCGTAAAGTTTACTTAGATCACTCATAGTTAATACATGGATACAAAAGGCATCAAAACGAGGAAATTTTCATCATTATTGATAATCCTACTTCAGAATAGGTAAACTTATAGCTAATTTTACTCGTAAAGCCTACCTAGCTTAGTCATAAATCATACATAGACGCAAAGGGTATCAAGAGGAGGAAATTTTCATTATTATTAATGATCTTACTTCATCATAAGTGACTTTATACCTTAATAACTCGTATTGTTCACCAAGCATACTCATAGTTCATACATGGAGGAAAGGTTCATCAAAACAAGAAAATTCACATCATTATTGGTGATCCTACTTCAAAATAAGTAAACTTATACCTGCTTCTACGCGTAAAGTTTACCTATATTGCTCATTGTTCATACTTGGACACAGAAAGGATAAAAAGGAGGAAATTTTCATCATTATTGATGATCCTACTTCATAATAAGTTAATTTATACCTGACTCCCTAGTCAAGTTTACCTAGAGCACTCATAGTTAATACATGGAGACAAAAGGGCACGAAACGAGGTAATTTTCATCATTAGTGATGATCCTACTTCAGTATAAGTGAACTTGTACCTATATTTAATCGTAAAGTTTACCTAGCATACTCGTAGTTCATACATGGACATAAAGTTCATCAAAGCGAGGAAATTTTCATCACTGTTGATGATTCTACTTCAGAATAACTTAACACATACCTACTTCTACGAGTAAAGTTTACCTATATTACTCATTGCTCATACATGGACACAGAGCGGATCAAACAGAGGAAATTTTCATCATTATTGATGATCCTATTTCATAATAAGTTAATTTATCCCTACCTCTCTCGTAAAGTTTATCTAGATCACTCATAGTTCATATATGGATACAAAGGGCACCAAAACGAGAAAATTTTCAATATTATAGAAGATCCTTATTTAGAATAAGTGAATTTATACCTGACACCCATGTAAAATTTACCTAGATCACTCACAATTTATAAAAGGACACAAAAAGCATCAAAATGAGAAAATTTCAACATTATTGAAGATCCTACTTTAGAACAAGTGAATTTATAACTAACTCCCTCGTTAAGTTTACCTAGATCACTCATAGTTCATACATGGACACAAAAGGGATCAAAACGAGGAAATTGTCATCATTATTGATGATCCTACTTCAGAATAAGTAAACTTATACCTAATTTTACTTGCAAAGCCTACCTAGCTTACTCGTAGATCATACATGGACACAAAAGGTGTCAAAAGGAGGAAATTTTCATTATTATTGATGATCCGACTTCAGAATAAGTAAACTTATACCTACTTCTACTCGTAAAGTTTATCTATATTACTCCTTGTTCATACATGGACACAGAGGGGATTAGAAGGAGGAAATTTTCATCATTATTGATGATTCTACTTCATAATAAGTTAATTTATACCTCATTCCATGTAAAGTTTGCCTAGATCACTTATAATTCATACATGGACACAAAGGCATCAAAACGAGGAAATTTTCAACATTATAGAATATCCTACTTCAGAAGAAGTGAATTTATAACTGACTCCCTCGTAAAGTTTACCTAGATCACTCAAAGTTCATACATGGACACAAAAGGCATCAAAACGAGAAAATTTTTATCATTATTGATGATCTTACTTTAGAATAAGCAAACTTATACATAATTTTACTCGTAAAGCCTACCTAGCTTACTCACCGATCATACATGGACACAAAGCGTATCGAGAGGAGGAAATTTTCGTTATTATTGATGATTCTACTTCATCATAAGTGACTTTATACCTTAATAACTCGCAATGTTTACCTAGCGTACTCATAGTTCATACATCAACGCCAGGTTCATCAAAACGAGAAAATTTACGTCATTATTGGTGATCCTACTTCCGAATAAGTAAACTTATACCTACTTCTACTCGTAAAGTTTACCTATATTACTCATTGTTTATACTTGGACACAGAGAGGATAAAAAGGAGGAAGTTTTCATCATTATTGGTGATCCTACTTCATAATAAGTTAATTTATACCTGACTCCCTAGTCAAGTTTACCTAGAGCACTCGTAGTTAATACATGGAGATAAAGGGGCACGAAACGACGTAATTTTCATCATTATTGATGATCCTACTTTAGTATAAGTTAACTTATACCTATATTTAGCCGTAAAGTTTACCTAGCGTACTCGTAGTTCATACATGGATGCAAAGTTCATCAAAACGAGAAAATTTTCATCATTACTGATGATCCTACTTCAGAATAAGTAAACTCATACCAATTTCTACTCGTAAAGTTTACCTATATTACTCATTGTTCGTATACAAAAAGGATCAAAAGCTCATACCAATTTCTACTCGTAAAGTTTACCTATATTACTCATTGTTCGTATACAAAAAGGATCAAAAGGAGGAAATTTTCATCATTATTGATGATCCTATTTCATAATAAGTTAATTTATCCCTACCTCTCTCGTAAAGTTTACCTAAATCACTCATAGTTCATACATGGACATAAAAGGTATTAAAATGAGAAAATTTTCAACATTATAGAAAATCCTACATTAGAATAAGTGAATTTATACCTGATGCCCCCGTAAAGTTTACCTAGATCACTCACAGTTCATACGTGGACACAAAGGGCATAATAACGAGGAAATTTTCAACATTATAGAATATCCTACTTTAGAATTAGGAAATTTATACCTGACACCCTCATAAAGTTTACCTAGATCACTCATAGTTCATACATGGATACAAAGGGCATCAAAACGAGGAAATTTTCAACATTATAGAAGATCTTAATTCAAAATA
>JACFYI010003355.1:633680-658643 GCA_014898755.1 Handroanthus guayacan | reverse complement strand
TGAATCAATAGTCAAGTTTAACTAGAGCACTCATAGTTAATACATGGACACAAAAAGGCACAAAATGAGGTAATTTTCATCATTATTGATGATCCTACTTTAGCAAAACTGCACCTATGCCTATATTTAATCATAAAGTTTACCTAGCATACTCGCAGTTCATACATGGACTCAAAATTCATCAAAACAAGGAAATTTTCATCATTATTGATGATCCTACTTTAGAATAAGTACACTTATACCGACTTTTACTCATGAAATTTACCTAGCTTACTCATAGTTCATACATGGACTCAAAGGGTATCAAGAGAAGGAAATTTTCATTATTATTGATGATCCTACTTCACCATAAGTGACTTTATACCTTAATCACTTGTATTGTTTACCTAGCGTACTCATAGTTCATACATAGATACAAAGTTCATCAAAACAGGGAAATTTCATCATTATTGATGATCTTACTTCAGAATAAGTAAACTTATAGCTACTTCTACCTATAAAGTTTACCTATATTACTCATTGTTCATACATGAACACAAAGGGAATCAAAAGGAGGAAATATTCATCATTATTGATGATCCTACTTCATAATAAGTTAATTTATACCTCACTTCCTCGCAAAGTTTACCTAGATCACTCATAGTTCATATATCGATACAAAAGGCATCAAAACGAGGAAATTTTCAACATTATAGAAGATCCTACTTCAAAATAAGTGAATTTATACCTGAATCAATAGTCAAGTTTGCCTAGAGCACTCATAGTTAATACATGGATACAAAGGGGCACAAAACGATGTAATTTTCATCGTTTGATGATCCTAGTTCTGCAAAAGTGAATGTATATCTAGATTTAATCGTAATGTTTACCTAGCATACTCATGTTTCATACATGGACACGAAGTTCATCAAAACAAGAAAATTTTCATCATTATTGATGATTCTATTTCAGAATAAGTAAACTTATACCTACTTCTACTCATAAAGTTTACCTAGATTACTCATTGTTCATACATGGACACAGAGGGGATCAAAAAGAGAAAATTTTCATCATTATTTATGATCCTACTTCATAATAGGTTAATTTATACATTACTCGCTTGTAAAGTTTGCCTCGTTCACTCATGGTTGATACATGAACACAAAGGTGCATAAAATGTGGAAATTTTCATCATTATTGATGATTCTACTTTAGCATAAGTGACTTTATACCTAAATTCCATCGTGATGTTTGCCTAGCATGCTCGTAGTTCATACATGGATACAAAGTTCATCAAAACGAGAAAATTTTCATCATTATTGGTGATCCTGTTTCAACATAAGTGAACATATACCTAATTTTACTCATAAAGTTTTCTTAGATTACTCATAGTTCATACATGGAAGCAATGGGGCAGAAAACGAGGTAATTTTCTTCATTATTGATGATCCTACTTCAGCTTAAGTGAATTTATATGCATCTTGACTCGTAAAGTTTATTTAGCATACACATTGTTCATACATGGACACAAACGGCCTTAAGTAAAAGTCTATTTATTTTATTTTAAGTTAGTGCACCGAATGAGTATCAAAACAAAGTGTAATTTCATTTAACACAACTCTAAAATTTACAACAAAAATATTCAATTTTTTTACATATTGTCAATTTTCATCCAACAACTTCATTGCAATTGACAGTGGCCACGGTTTAAAATTTTGTGAGCCATACGAGCCTGTACCTCATCCATCGAGCTTGTTTCCTCATAACTCCAGTAGTCGTTAGTGTCTCAAGCTAAACACTCAACCCATAGGCACACAAAGACACCACAGTCAACTGAACCTTCTTGTCACCCAACTTTTCTTCTGGCAATATATGTCCTTTTGACAGCATTCCCAGCTACTTGATTGAGACACCAAGCATAAAAATCACCCAACAAATTCATCCACAATATCAGTTCTTCGCATCACCAGATTCTCCACTTTATGAATAAGTTTATGTGAAAGAAAGCAAACGTACCATTCTTGTGGTAGCACTTTTGAAACAAGGGGTGTCTATCGAATTTATGTACAAGAATTTCTTTCTTGATATGCCCAGGGCAAGTAGGAACCAATGACTTCTGGGATTAACCGTAGAATAATGTAACGAGACTTGTTTAGAACATCAATTGTTATCTCTTTTAACTGTTCAATTGTGTACGAACTTAATATGCTAATGAAATCTTCTATATCTGCCACATTGCATTCCTCGATCTTCATAATTATTTCTTGCTATGAACAAGAAGATAGTTAGTTTATAAAATAGCATGCACGAAAAATTATCAAATCACCATATACCTGTGCTGCCATAGAGATAAATGACATGTCCTGGTGGCTACATAATATAGAGATGTAGCAATCCAACGTGAATCCAAAAAGTTCCTTCCCGAATAGCAACTCACACACGTCCTGCTCATCTATAATGTATTTTCCATCTCCCTAAATAGTGCCTCTACAAGTACAGGTAGTAAGATTGTAAGTAAAGGACCATTTATTGAAATAAATAATAATAAATTATAAGAAAAATTCATTACTTCAGATTATCCCTATCAACAAATCTATCGATGACCTCTCACTCTTCATCCGTATTAGGTCCCGACCTCTATAGTCCTTCCTCCCTTCCAAAAGGATTTGGGTTTGGCGACTCGTTCACATCTGATTCCTTCCCAACTTCAATAATGGGGACTTCTTCCATCTGCTAAGTACACTCTTCAGTATAGTTTGTCAATAGTTAAGATATAATAAACATCAACAAAATTAGTGTAACGCCCTGGGATTGCGAACGAACAAAATGAGCAAACCAAAACGCTACTCATGAACGAAAAACTAACTATCTAACCATAAACAGAAAATTCAAATACATTTATAGCTTAATAACTCAAACATCCCATAATTTACAACTTAAATCCTCCAAGATTACATCATGGGATCCACAAAAAAATTACAACTAATCATACTTAAACTTTTACACAAGTCCAACTTAGTTAAATACATGACTGTTGGCAAAATATAGTAGTGATAACATTAAGCTCGTATCAATCTCCAATCGTCTCATCACCTACATGACAACATGAAATCATGAGTCCACAGACCAAGCAAGTTTATGGCATAGAAGAGACGGATGATACAATAAGAGTAGCAAGGAAACACCAAGTGGTCATAGGAAAAATCAAATTCATGAATGTAATTTTCAACATAAACAAAATAGGACTATCATACGAAACAATTAGCTCAAATCAATTTTCACATTCATGTCACTGAGATGTATATATGGTTGAAATAATTGTTTGGTAGATCTGTCACCCTTATCACTCCTATCATATAATCTTTTTACCTTATTTCTCCAAAACCACCTTAGAGTCGTCACTCACAAGGATATACGAAAACCACCTTCGAGTAGTTACTCAAGAGGATATAACTAGGCACAGCTGCCGCAGCGCGATCGACCACGAGCCCAGGGGTAGCTCTTTGGAATCTTACCTCTAAGACTCTCCCAAAACTATCCAAGATGCAGGAATCCCCAGGGTATCGATCGATAACCCGATATCACCCAATAAGATCCCCTATGAATTCCCAGGGCCCAACTTATCAAACTTTCATACAGATTCAAAACAAACATGGCATAATCAAACATATAGCCCTATTTGGGTACAGAATGAATGAAACATATTCAAACATAAAGTCATATCGAGGCAGGAATTCAAATGGTTGATAGGTTCAAACAATGATTCGAGTTGGACCTTAGACTTAAGAAAAATTATTTTAAAAGCTTAAAACATTTTTAATAAATAAGGTATGGACTTGGTTTGGCAAATTGAAATCAAAACATAAATATTTGAAACTAGAATGGGCGTTAGAATACCCAATTTAAAATTTGATCATTTCAATGAAAATGGAGATTTCAAACAATTATGGATACAAGTAACTCAAATTGAATCTCGAACATATAGGAATCATTTCTAAACTCAAATATTTCAAAAGAATAATTTATAAACGTATTTAAGAAATTGACAATTAATCAGAAAAGAAATATGACGAAAAATAAGTTCGATAATTAATTTTCTTTAAAGTTCGGACTTAGGAAAAATTATTTTGAAATTTTTAAAATATGAAAAAGTGATGAAAAACGAACTTAAAATAATAAAAGAAGTCAAAAATGAAATTTGGGAACTGTGTTGGGTGCAACTGTGCTAAAAAATGAGTGCGGTGCGCAGAAGCGGCCGACGCCACTGTCCTTGGCACGTCTGCGCACTATTCATGCATGGTTGCGCATGAACAGTGCAATGAAGATAAATTTTTTTTTTTGCACTTTAATGGCCATTTTCTAGAAGATCTTTTAAGACATTTTCCTTTATAATTCCAAGCCATGAAACTTAATTTTTTCTTCCAAGATTTTGTGAAGTGTTTGTGAAATAAGTTCGGTAACCTATTCATACGTATTTTACGGTTTCTTCTTTAAGTCCATAGTCTAATCTCCTTGCATAGGTCATGGTATTAGTTCACGATAGTCCTTTGCTCCATGGTTCAAGCACAAATGGTTTCATGAGCTTGAGATTCATATTAGATCAAGCAAAAATAGCATAAGAAGCTCATTTTTTATCAAATAACAAACATAACCATAGAGCATGAAGAACAATGGAGAGATCAATGAAACAGATAGCCATAACTTGCCTTGGTCCTTTGATCGGTTTATCAAGATTAAAATGATCCCAAAAGCTTATATCAAACACCTAAATCATAGAAAATCAAGTATCAAGTTAGGCTAGCATACATCAACCATGTGATCCTTTGATCAAGCTTAGATTGAATGATCTCTTGCATATCTATCTTACCAAAGTTGTCTAGAGTGTGTCCCTCTTTTTCCTTTCCCTTTTCTTGCAAAATATTTGACGAAGGAAGAAGAAAAATGTGAGTGTATGTGTGTGTATGGTGCTGCCGAGAGAGTGAGGGAGTGAGGGAGATGAGTGATCAAATGAAAATGAAGGATCACTCTCCATCATCCCTCAATTTATAAAATTTCATGGAGGAAATCACTTGGTCATGGATTTTTCCAAATAAACAAATGGGGATTCTCCATGATTTAAGATAGGCTGCCAGCTGCCCCAGTTGTGAAAATCTGATTTCATTTTATTTTATTTTATTTTTTATTTTTTATTTTTTTTGTCAATTATATGATTTGAGCTAGAAGTCATTGGGCTGAAGTTGGGTAAAAATTGGGCTCATTTTGGGCTTAAAACGGTGTGTAAACGAGGCTTTGAGTGCTTGAAAAATTTTTCGGATACAACAAAATTATTTTGATATTGAAACGATTCTTGCAATTGAAAAAATGTTTTATCATTTTAAAATCGAAGCGTTATAATCATCATTAGAAAAATTCTATGGTGTGAGGGAAATTCTTTCAAATGGAAAAAAATATTTCAATTATAAGAAAAAAAATTATGATTGTGGAAATAATTCGTCATTTGAAAGTAAAAGCTTTTAAAATTCAATTAGGAAAATTTTCAGGGTGTCACAATTAGTATACAAAGTAGGACAAATCTAACTACACATAATATCAACCATATAAGTTAAATACCAATAGAATATCATGCATACAAAGAGCAACAAAATTAACCACACTTAATATCAACAGTTTAAATGTTCAACAGGACAATTATACAGGATGCAACGAATTAATTAACTACTTTTCAAATACCTTCATCTCAACTTCAAGTCTGACTCTTTTTTTTGTTTAGGTCCGGCTTTTTCTTGTTCAGGTATGGTCTTTTTCTCTTGAGCATGATCTTTTTTTACGTTCTTTTGTTTGACACGCTTGGTGAGGGTGGTACTCAGAGGGCTATCAAAGTCTTTCAATTTTTGTTTTTGGATTTTATCATTTCGATTCTGCACACTGTCAATGATGGATGACAAAATTCGTACCGTTTTATAATCTCGTTCACCGAAATTCACGTCTTGCCCAAAATTCAACTTCTAAGAGATCGGCTCAAGTTTTTTATTCATACCAACCTCATAGTGGTATGATACCTGACCTGTATGGTGTTTTGTTTGATTTTCTTCATTCATATCAATATATTCATTGTCATCATCATGATCACGCACCTCATCATCACCAACTTTCCTTTCCTCCTCTGTCCCATCTTTATTCTCCCTCCTCTCCTCATTCTCACCATCCTTCTTTTTACCTTGCTTATCATCTTGCTCCTCCTCAGTTTTTTTTTTCCTTTTACTCATTCTTCTCAATTTTCTTTTTCTCTTCCTCATCCTCTTCATCTTTCCTTTCTTTATCCATCTCCTCATCTTCCTAATCCTCCTCCTCCTTATTTTTTCTTTCCTTCTTCTCCCCATCATAATCACCCTGCTCTTTACATGTTGCTGCACGATCACCTTGCTCCTTAGTTGCAGTAGCGTCTGCCTTGATTGGAGCTAACACACATAAATCCTTATTTGCTGTCGCTTCTAGTTCAACTACTTTTTTCTTCAATTCCTTTATCTCTTGGTCTTTTGCCCTAACTATGGCAGCAACTGTGTTGTCCGAATTTAACAAATATAACTCCTGACTAGTAGGGTTGAATTCAAATACCTGTTATAATAACAAATGTAAATATTCTTATGGAATTACAATACCAAATTATAATAATAGAATAACAACAAATCATTACCATTTCAGCCGTTATACTTTTCAAACGATCCTCCATATTATGCACTTTGTTAGGCAGCTCGCACTCTCCCCACCGATAAAATTGGGAAAATTAAATCAACTTTTGGGTTGTTCCCAACGATAGGACGCGCTCATAAAGCCATGCTTGTCATTCATAGATAAATTGTTTTGCATAACCAAATACAAATATAAGTAACATAATCGTTCAAATCAAAGTCACTTACCATCAACCCAACAGTGCAACCATCGAGATATTTCTTCTGATTTTCTTCTGCTTTAACGCACTTTCTTATCTCTTGGATGAGGAATGAGTATGCAGCAATGCCCCATGCAAACTCCTCCACATTTGTTAAATCATCCAAGTAGGACAGGAGGAATCCAGGGGTCCAATAATTTAAAGTAGGAAATAAAAAATAATTAAAAACTAACAATATATACAACCTACAAAAATTATCTATATCTATAATGCCCGAGAACCCAGGAAGAGCCGTCCCTAGGCCGACAACGCTACCTGTGGGCACGCGAACCTCTAACAAGCTAATAGAAATACAAAGGTAATAACCAAACATCATACCAATATCTATTACAAATTATAATTCTCAATATCTATTACAAATTATAATTTCAAGGCTACAAGCCCCAAAAACGGAATATAATATAATATATAAATTTCCCAACCTAATACAAATCTAATGGCTACAAGTCACATACAACATTATTCATATAAAACCATGCAACTAAACCAAAGCAAAAAAGCTTAAAATCAAACTAGCGAGCTCCAGGTGCTTACTCACCTACACACGGTAATATATTTGAATAAGTCTACCGACTTAGTAAGAATCATAACTACGGAATGATAAAGGAACAAGGTAATTCAATGAATTCGGTATAGAGGCAACAAAGCAAGAGACGAAACAAAACATGCTAAAGAATTGTGATAATTTCATAAGCAAACATAAATGAATAGCTTAACCAGAGCATAAATCAAATCAAGAATGTAATAACAATTCACACAATCAAATAGCAAAGGTAGAACTAGTATTTGGTGGATCTGTTACCCTTATAACTCCAATTAAACACAATTCCTGATCCTTTCATAGGGTCCCTCACTTGAGTGGACTCGGAGGGATAACCCAGTCAACAATATGACACTATCGACATATCCCGTGTCATGGACTAGTCCTTTGAAAAATCTACCTCCAGGCCATCGTGAAATTATTTAAAATGAGAGGTAGCCCTCTAAGAGATCAGCCATCGGCCCGATGCTACTCAACGTTCCTCCTGAGATTTCCCAAGGGCCCATTAAATGAGGGTAATTTACAAAAGGCTACAAGGATAATAACAATCGTTCGAATTAAGTAAGTAAAGTTTCAAATAAGGTTCAGAGAATGTCAATCAAATCAATACACAAAAGTGTTTCGAGGTAATGATAATCATCTGAATTAGAATTTTTAAAGTTCAAACGAGACCCGAATATTATCAATCGATTTAGATCGAATTTTGGACATATAAATTATATGTTAGGATTTAGAAGAGCTTAATGGAATGAAATATGGACTTAACATAGCAAAAAAAGGTCAAAAAATAAAAATATGGGTTCTGTTCTTGGCACGTTCATGGACAAAAATAAGCGTGGACACAGATACGACGAAAATGCCCAAAGTTACTTTCCCGGACGCATCCGCACGCAAAAATGGGCGCGGTCGCGCTCGGTGAGAAGTAAATTTTTTTTTTTTTTGGAATCCTTAACATGTCAGACCTCCAAATTTACAAAAATTAGACTTGGTTTATTCTACTCATTATCAAAATTTTTAATTTTCAAGTTTTGGAAGATTTTTGTAAAAATAGCAATTTTTTGTGTTCTTGAATTATCAAAGTGTTTAAGCCTTCTTTTGTCCATAATTTTAACTCTACTAAACCTCCATCATATTCAATAAAACAATAGCAAGGAATAAGGGCAAGGGTTCAATAGGAATAAGTATCCAAAACAAGGCAATTCTCATGATATTTCATCACCATAAGTCATTAAATTCAAGTAGAATAAGCTCATCAAACTTTAATTCCATAGCAAGTGTTCAAGGAAGCAAAATAGCTATAATCCTTACATTAATAGCTAATCCAAAGATGACAATAGTGAGATCTTCAAGTTCCAACCAAATTTTCCTATAGATTTAGAATCATAAGTCATTTAAGTCCTCATCAATCAAACCTAAATCATAAAACCCTAACCAAGGTAGAAAACTTACCAAGTGTACCAACCCTACTTCTTTTCCCCTTTGCTAATCAAGCTTCAACTTTTAAAGAAATGAAATAGAAAAGGTGATGAAGATCATTGTGAAAACAAGGTGAGTAAATGTTTGTCTTAAAATTTTTTCTCTTGTTTCTTTTTTTTTTTTTTTCCTTTTCTTCTTCTTCGAACAAGGATGAAGAGAATTAGCAAGCCTAGTGTTTGTATTATAGAAGACAAGTTGAGGATCTATTTGTCATTTTAACATTTGTTGCTAAGTGTCAATTGATTATGGTGTACAGACTAATTAGCCTAATGTGAAATTAAGCTTGGTGGAGAATTAATGTAAATTATAAAATTAAAATATCCATGTAGCATATGTGTGTGTGTGGTCGGATGAGTGTGCGTGTGTGTGTATTTGTAAGTATTTTGGTTTTATGTACTATGTAATCTAGTGTATAATACATTGCATAATGGCTTAAGATTTGGACTATATGTTGGGCTAAAAATTATTTTTTGGGCCAAAATAATGCATATAATAGTTTTTGGATGTAAAATAAATTTTTTGGAAGTAATAAAATATTTTTAATTGATAAAAAAATCTCAAATCGATGAAAAATCGATTATCGATTAGGATTTTTTTCGTAAATGTTTTAAAAATGTTTAACGCTTGAATTCGATGGTTCAAAAATTAGATAAGAAAAATTTTTATTTAAAATTTCAATTAGGGATATTATCTCATTTAAATATCCATCGCTGCTGCTATTTTCACACATAGCAAGAGTTCAGCAACTAATACATCCCTTGCTGACACTATTATCCCAACCGGCGACAACAAAACGAACTACATACTTGGCTAATATTCTCTCCACACTCAATGATGAAACAGTGAAACATCGGCGACAAATGTTTTAGCGATAGCTCCATGGCTCGCTGATCCGTCTTTGTTTGTTGGCTACATTTTTTTTTTAAAATTAAAACTTGTCTTTTTCTACTCCAGTATCAACAAAAACACTTTTCCTCATTATTTTCTTGCTGTTTAGCGATGAATCTGCGAGGAAATGTTTTCGCCGCATTCCATAGCTGAACTAAA
This sequence comes from Handroanthus guayacan, assembly GCA_014898755.1. Classification (NCBI taxonomy): domain Eukaryota; kingdom Viridiplantae; phylum Streptophyta; class Magnoliopsida; order Lamiales; family Bignoniaceae; genus Handroanthus; species Handroanthus guayacan. The sequence goes on along the minus strand of JACFYI010003355.1, from coordinate 648,651 downwards.
AGTTTCTTGTAGTGAAAAGCCATTGAAGAGCTTGACCTATGTAGAAGAATAATATGTGATAAGATTTAGTTTTTTAATTCTGTGGGTGATAGAGAAATCGAAGCATTTCAAAATATTTTGAATTCGTGGCCACCATTTGGTTGGATGAGAGGTGAAATTTTGCAATGGCACCACTATCATTTTGGCAAGCAAGAAATTGGGTGACGAAATGTGTTAAATAAGGCATGGAGTTTTGTTTGTGATGTGACCAAGCTAAATCGATAATGCTTATAGGGTGAGGCGATGGCTGAAGCCGAGACTAGTGAGGGAAGACTAAAGCATTCTCCATTGCTTGGAATGGATGCTTGTTGCGAATTTGAGGTCCATTTAGGAGAGAATGCATTGGGGAATTGCATTTTGGTAATTGGTTGATTATGTATTTTTCCATTTATGGTAGTCGGTGGTTTTGGTGCTTTTTTTTCCTTTGATCAACTTTCTTGTCCTTGTTTGGGGAGCGGGGGAGGGGTTTGGTGCGTTTTTCCTTTGATCAATGTTCTTGACTCTGTTTAATATGAAAAATTTAGAAGCAAGGATTTAGGCAAAAATTAGAACATTGGTTTTGGGTAGAAATCACAATGGTTAAAGTGTGGTGGCATAGAAAAAAAAATACCTAAACACAACGGAATTTAAAATTTTTGTCACAATGCTTGGCGTAACCTATGCCACCTTGTGATTCTAATGTAAATTGAATTAGACTTTTAAAGATAGGAAGATCACAAAGAGATTCTAGTTGATGAAGATGTGGATTCAATTGTCTCCGAAGATAGTCCTTAAACTCTTTAAGTAATCTACCCCAAACTAGGGGCCCCTTCTATAAGTCTTCTGCAAAAATCCTTCCAAGAATTCTTTTAAGAAGATTTTAGGACCGTAATCTTGAATTTTGAATCTTGAAGAAATTTTCAATTGAAATTAAGAACTCATTTTTCAATTCTTCAAGTTCCTCCTTCAACACTCCAAGATTAAAGAAGGCCTCACCCGCTCTTTAGAAACTCAAGTGGTTGATCCACACACCAAAGTCCTCACAAGATGTGATTTTATGCAAGACATGGATTCCAACTCAAAAGTGAAATAGAAAGGAAAAAGCTAGGAGAAAAAAAGGTGAGAGATTTTCTTATGCTTGAAAAAGAAAACTCCAAAGGCTTAGATGATGCAAAGGGGATGGCCCCGTGCCCCTTTCAAGCTAAGTATATTCCTAATACAATTTAGGAATTTGTTATTAGGCAACTTCTTCAAGTTGGTTCGAACTCAATCATGTATCAGTGTTTTACTTTCCAACTCCAAGTAGAATCCTCTTTCCAACTCTATTGGTCTTGTACTTGTCATATCCTATTGTGTTTTCACCACACTACATTATAACCCCTTAATCTAGTTGGGCTTTCAATTTGAATTTCAACTTCAGTTGAATTAGCCTATACTAAATTGTCTCTACAAATTAATTCTCATTGGCTTGATTAAATGAACCATTTATTTAAATTAATTAAATCCTCAAATTAATTAAGCAGTTTAAATTGATTAATCTGACTAATGAATTTCATTTATCTAATTATTTAGATGATGTTATCTAACTCTTAGATAATATTCGTCCACATTCTTAGGCAGTTGTGTGTAACCCTTAGGTTAACCGATTAATTAGCCATGAGCTAGTAGCTCCTTGCAATTTATTTAATGAATACTTTAATATATTAACTATTGTAATAAATTAAATTCTTTTAATTAATTATTTTTGAATTAATTTTTAATCTTACAACAAGCCTACGACGCCCAATCAATAAGTAAATTAAAGTATGTGAATTTTTCCACTTATAACGATTAATATGCAAATATGGTTGTTCATTTCTTATCTCCCGATTGAGGCTTAGGTCAAGATATAAATTGATTTCCTAATAGCCTCATTTACTATGTATCTATTCTTAATAAACAATTCTAATGACCTCAACTTTGAAACTTCCTTTCCAAATTGTTATACTACCTTGTGTAAGGATTTTCGGAATTGAGTATCATAGGATTTAACTCGATCGTTCAACAAGACGAACAATGGATTTTTTGTTGGTCTTCATAATCTTCCATGCATAAGTAACTTAGGTCCAATGTGAACCCAGCACATACGACCCACTATGTGGTTGGCGCATGCATCAATTCACAAGGACTAACACACAAGGTTGCTATAGAACCTCAAATCTAAGTAGTAATTATATACATTATTGTCAGTACAAGAATATCCATTGACAATGAGCCATTACGGCTACCTTATGGAATCTTTGACTGGAGTCATTTGGTGAACTTGTTCTCTAACAAACACCTACTAATATGCATAACAATTTCTACATCGATCATCCAAATGCGGCATCCTCCAACTTTTCATAGGTGCATCATTAATGCAAGTCCATTTGAATCTTTATTACCTTTGTCTCAAGAATTATTTGGCTTGAAATAATTTCAAAATCATGAACATAGAGATATGTTTATGATGGCCATCATAAGTACCAAACATGTCCCATAGTCTATTATGACCTTAAATACTTTAACCAAATGTAGTGCTAAATAGATATTAACAAATCAAAGATACGGAATATGAAGATGGCCACTTATATGTATATTGATTGAATAAGAACGTTTACATAGAAGTAGTATATATACATGTTAATTTAATTGGCTAAATTGTTAGCACTACTCTAACAACTGCGAGGGAGAGAGGTTCGAAGCAACTTGGTTATGGAGGAAAAAGTGTTTTTGGCTTCTGCGTACAATGAAGAAGGGGAGACGAGGTAATTTTCCCTTCATTTTTTTTAATCTACATGGTGTGGTTTTATCTATTTTTCTTAATCATGTGGAAAACTAACACCGCTCGTCACAAATGCCCCAAACTTTGGGTCCAATTAAGAATGATTGGGCATGAATTGGATCCGGTAACTGCAGTTTCAGCCCAAAGGTTTTTTTGAAAGTCTAAATTATAATGAAAATGAAAAATCGAAATGGACCAAAACGCATATTAGTCAAAATTGAAGGACTAAAGCCACTTTCTCCAACATGAAACATAATAGATCGAATAGAACATTCTATTTTGTTTCATCAACAGTTTATGCATTGCCATATGACAGCTTCACTAAATTCTAGTGAGAAAGTGAAAAATTAATGCTTGCCATGTTATAGAATAAAATACAAAAATAGAATCTTGTGAAATTGAAGCTCGAATTCCTACTTTTCGTACGTTCTGGCTTTAATATTGATGAGTAATCATTAATATCTTGGGCTTCTCTAATTCATTATAATTACAGAATTCTAGTTCGTTTTAAACCATATATTTCATAAATGCAGGGCCTTTTTCTTATTCACAACCTTTAAAGATGAGCGCTGAGGCCGTAACAAAAGCCTCCAATTTATTGCCAATAACTTGCTTAAGTTTTAAAACTACTTATAAAATACTTTCTATAAGCTTAGCCCTCATCTCAGTTGTTTCCTTGAAACATCTCATTATAAATGAATTATCACCATAACAATTATGATGGCCAAAACAACTTATCGACTTTTAGTTGCTGGGCTTTATTATGAATTTAAAAGAAACAAAAGGTTTCCTTCGATGTTTCTAGGCAGGCATTTCTAAGCGTATATAATCATACATGACTTCTCTAAAGGGTCCTTGGCTTCTCGCCTGTGTCAAAAATATTATATTTCTTCCACCAACAAGCTGACCACCTGCCATTGCAATACTATAGAAATGATACAATCCGTGAATGCCATGTCTTGCAAGTGCATTGTCCCTGCCTATCAATCCTGTTGTAAAATGTGGAGGAGATTTCGGATCATTGATACGTACCTAAAACATAATCATGACGCAAAAGGATGGTTTAGGTTTAACTTAAATGATGCAAATGTAAGTATATGTTGGATGGATATTAGTGCAATTTGGTATATATATTTCAAAAAAAAGAAATGGAAACACTTTGATCTTGCCTTTGATTGCTTAATTAATTTATTGTATATTCGAAATGTAACTAACTTGTTGACCAAGAACCAAAGTTTCATGAGTGTATTTCATATGTCTTAGCTATTTGTCAGTATCATAAAGTTTGACCTAGCTGATACACCTAGTTAGGGAAAATGCAATTTTTAGTCAAGTAACTATATCATTCTTTACTTTTGATCCTTTATCTATTGAGGAAAAAATTTCGGTCCCGTGGGTAGCAATAATTTTCAATTTATGCGGGTTTTGAGCAAGTTTAGTCCTACTCACAAGACTATCATTATAAAATTATTACTACTTATAGGATTAAAATCATAAAATTGTTACTACTTATAGGCTAAATTACTAAAAATGGGCATAAATTGCAAATTGTTGCTATTTATAGGACTAAAATTGCTGAGTAAATACATATCAAAATAAAAAGGAAAAGATGGTATAATTACACTACTAAAAATGTAATTTTCCCTAGTATTTGTTTATCACTATATAATATGTATGATGTATCAGTCGAGTTGCTAGGGCATCAATCTTACTATGTTCAAGGTTTTTCCTACAATTTAATATTAGGCTATACATTAAGCACACAAAGATTAAAAATATTTCTATTTTTGATAAATATTGAAGTTAAAAAGCAAGAAATGGAGTGTCGTACTTGTAACTCAGCTTCATTAGCGGATGCAAGCGCTAACTGTAGAGTGTAATTTGCTCCTCTGCTCACATTTTTAAGGTAGAATACAATTTGCCATGTCGTGGCCTGAAACTGTCCATCTCCCATATTCCTGATGAGTAGTTTTCTTAATGAAATATCCATTGAAATTAATTAAAAAATACGAGACTAGAAGTCTAAAATACAAAATTATACCTTGTGACATGTGCAAAAAACCAATCCTTTTTATAATCACTTTGTCCTACGGTGTAAACTAGGTCTGTCTCGGGAAAATAATCCTTGTAACGACTCCATAGCCCGTATTGTCTGAACCTATACATCAAGAGGAGTATATATCATTGCCCTGAATTCAGGATAATTACCTCAATATTCCTCTGACATTTGGCCTAACCAAGGAAACACTTTTTGTGGTTTAAAAATTACAATAAAACACCCCTGTATATTACAATTAGAACCAGTAAAGGTGTAACAAATGTACTGAAACATTGAATTTAGACCTCGTGTTAATCAAATGAGAAGACGTACGTGTTGTTGTAATTTCTCAAATTAACCACATGGCGTGTTTCTGTAATTAATTATAACGCAAATCGCAGGGATTGATGAGGCAGTTGTCCTAATTAATTATAGAGAGGAGTATATATACATATATGTACAATATATGTATATATATTGGTTACTTTTCAACAGGTTTTGAGTATGCGTGTATCTTGAATTCTGGGCTGGGATCTGGAATGAAAAACTCAGCAGCCGTCCGATCAGGAATTCCAATCTCCCACAAAGTTGGACCTTTCCTCGGAGCCTCGAAGATCACATTTCTTGCCTCAACAGTGGCCCCTGGGGTGATTGTGATGCCAGAAGCATGTTTGTAATCCCCAAGAGTTCCAGGAACCCAAGCAAATAAGCTGTAAGTTCCAGGTATCACATTTCTAATCAAGAAATTGCCATTATGATCTGTTCGTGTCCAAAATTGATAGCCCTGAAAAATTATTTTACGAAAACATAGAATTAGGTTTAATTACATATATTTTATTTGGGAAAGATCATTTATTTTCCCTAAAGAATGTAATAAGATAATGTTAACCTTGTTTTCTAACTGCCATGATCCAGCGACTTCCGTTGGTGCCAATCCCACATAAGCTAAGGTTCCAGGCACAGCTTCCTTGTTCTTGTACCTTAAGAAAATATATATTTAAAGTGGTTTAGTAAGGGTTTACCAAAAAGTCCGAATATACATTCTCTATCTCAATCTAAAATTCACATGAAACAAAAACATATGAAGATATTCTGATGAGTAATAATATAGGCTATAAAAAAATCTATTATGAGTGACAAAAAAATGTGCGACAATATAAAAATTGTCATTAATTATAGGTTTTAAGTGATGATGACTTTAATTGTATCACTAATTATATGAGTTTGGTGACAATATTTTAGTATTGTCACTATTTAGCTCATTAGTGACAAAAAATGGTGTTTCAGATTGTCACTATAGACAATTAGTGACACATGTATAGTAACAATCCAGTGACAAAAAAATTGTCACTATAATTTAGTGACAAGATTTTCAGTGTCACTAGGTAGCTACTATATATGAGTCATTAATTGTTTATGGTGATAATATAAACACATTGTTGTCACGATTAAGTTTGTTAAAATCTTTTTTGTGACAAAATGTGATTTTTTGTCATTATTTATAAAAAATTAGTGATAATTTTTACATTGCTACTCAATTTTTTTGTCACTTTTGTTATTTTATTTTATTTTATTTTTGTAGTGATACATCACTTAAGATTAATATAAATCATCAATTTATCAGTTCCATTTCTTCCATATTAAGAAATTATTTATTAGATAAGTGACATACAAGTTATTGCGGCAACAAAGGGGTTGCTAACCATGAAAATACGAAAAGACAAAAACATTTGGGATACATACATACATACATTATATATATATATATATATATAAATTTTGCTATGCTATTAAAGTACTTTACCGGTCAAGGACAAGTAATTGACCCCTTACAGCCCCCCTTTGGCTAGATTTAACAAAATCACTTGAAAGTGGGAAATTATATGGCCAACTAGCTGCCTCTTGTTGCATCTGATCAATTACCAAAACAACAAAGCAAAAGAAGTTTAGGGATGGCCTCGACTTATATAAACACTATATGTCCTAATATTTGAAATTAGAAAAAAATATACCCTTTGTTTGGCATCGTTCCAAAGAATGGATGGATTGGTCTTGGCTGAAACATCATAGTTTAGATAAACATAAACAGGACCGAAGACCTTTTTCCAGTACTCTTGAGTCTGAAACTTGAGCGCTAGATCCTCTCCAGCGTAATGTGTGCTAATAAACATCTTTGCAGGAACAAGGGTAATTATTAGTAATTCTGGACGTAATATTCTTGCTGTAATACCCAAAAAAATTCATGTTTATAGATGGTATAGTGTTTCTCCACACTACAAAAAAATAGAACAAGAATGACAAAAAATTGGATGATAATATAAATATTGTCACTAATAATATATATTAAGTGACAATAACTTTCATCTTGTCAATAATTATATCTTTTAGATTACAATAAGTTTTGTATTGTCACTATATAACTCATTAGTGACAAAAAGTAGTATTGTAAATTGTCACCATAGATAATTAGTGACACATTTATATTGACAATCTGGTGACATAAAAAATTGTCACTATAATTTGGTGACAAGATTTTTATTATCATTAGGTAGTCACTATACATGTATCACTAATTATCAATAGTGACAATATAAATACATTATTATCACTATTTAGTTTGTTAAAATCATTTTTTGTGGCAAAACATAATTTTTTGCCACTTTTTTTATAAAATTAGTGACAATTTTTACATTGTCACTCATACTATATTTTTTTGTATTGCCATTAGTGATTAACCCAAAAATAATAATAATAATAATAATGATAATAATAATTTCCAGTTTTGATTATGTAATAAATTAAAAAATGTAAATACATAATAATCAATGATGTTTTTGAGGCAACTATGAGAAAGATGATATTACAATATTGAAATTGTGAATACAACCTTGTATATTTATGTGGAAGTACGATGTCAAAATGTTTCCAAAGAAGATATTTAATTGGTAATAATAAATTTATCATCACCTTGAATGTAACCATATAAATGAACCTCCTGCAGGTTGTTTAATACTTGTCAATTAGTTGTTAAATTAAATATACATAATATACCAAGTAATTTTTCGACTATCATTATTCTTAAACTAACTAAAACTACAACGGGTTATATATTAGTTCACTTGGTAAAAATCTTATGTACGTTAATTGTTTAAGTCTTTCTTTTATATATGACGAATGGAATCTTTAACATTTTCATATTTGTTTCTATTATCATTGTAACCTACATTATACAAACTATTCCCAATTTTGAGGGTGTGGATTAGATTTCTTCTGATTTATTGCAAACCTTTTCAATAACACAAAATTCAAGAACTCAATTTAATATGTCAATATCTCTTTCACCTTTTGATTGTTGATCATATTTAAATGACTTAATTACTTGCTTTACACGCAATATTATACATACCATGTCCTTTTGTATAATGAATTCTAGTTTCTATTAAGATAATAAAGCAATTAATGTGAAAAATTAATTAAAATTCTTTTTTCTCTTATTATTCAAGAAATAAGATGCACTTATTTTTATAAGACGAAACACTCACTGAAAGTACGGTTGCAGCAACATGAGAAGTAAGATCCTGCTTGAGAGGTCCACTAGTTCGAAATTCATTGCTCGGTGTTATCATCCAAAAACCCAATGGAGGATCACTGCTTACCCACCCGTGAACCTTGTTGTCTTTGTTATCGCACGAGTACATATATTTATCATCCACCTAAAATTTGTACAATTTGATACATGAATTAATTATAACCTATGAAAGAATTAAATGAATTAATGAATGTGCAAGCCAAATGTGGTACACGAGTTCTCATGTAAGGGAATGAATTGGGGAAAAATCACTATGATCATGTAATTGTACTTGTACCTTCGAAAAGCAATTAAGAAGCTCAAACACCTTTCTGTACTTTAGTTTGGAAAAAGAAAAAAAAATTCATGAAAGTTTAAAATACAATTTAAAGAGGTATTGAATATTTTTGAATTAGTGGTATGATTAATGAGAACTAAAAACATTTATAACTTAATTACCTCTCCATTGAGTTGGGGATTAGTTGGACGCGTCAAGAGAACAGCTTCTGGATAATCAAGAACTCGACCCGTAAATCGATCTACCGGCATTGGCATAATCCTTTGTCTTTCATCCGACATAGCCATGTAATGAAACCTACATAATATAAATTATTTTTTAATTAATTACATAAGTGATTAATATATAGGAAAAATGCAATTTTTGGTCATGTAGCTATACCATTTTTTACTTTTGGTCCTATATGTATTGATTGAGGATTTTAATCCTGTAAGTATTAATGACTTGCATTTTATGCCAATTTTTGGCAATTTCAATCCTATTCACATGACTAAAATTGCAAAATTATTATTATTTATAAAACTAGAATTATAAAATTATTATTGCTTACAAGACTAAAATTGCTAAAAATTTCAAATTATTGCTACTTACAAGACTAAAATTATTGAGTCAATATAGGATGAAAAGTGAAAAATGGCATAGTTACGGAATTAAAAATGTGATTTTCCCTAATATATATCAAGGTCATGTTTTTGAACACGCGTAGATTAACAAGATTTCATTTGGTGGACTTTTGTTCCTAAAAAAAAAAAAAAGAAAGAAAGAAAGAAAACAAGTTGAAAGAATTAGGGATGATGTGTTATTATGTACTTGTTCTCTTGAAGCTTGAACACAGTTCTTCCTTCTTGGAGATCGAAAGCAGGCCATCCCTTTAAACGCTCCAGCACCGCGTAAGTATAGAATCCAGAGGAGTCTCTTAGCATTACAAATCTGCATGCTTAGTCATTACTGAGATTAATAACGGTGCAAAATTAAATTTTGGTACTATTGAGTAAAGAATTTAAGAGTATATATTTCAACCTTTTGTCGACATGTAAAGGAACTTTAGCGCTACCAATGGCCCATGTCGTGGCGAATGAAATTTCTGTTTGATCTTTGTTTTGCACTATGACCTTATAACTTGTTCCTACTAACCTGTGTGGCCAAGAAAATCCACTCGATTTCATTAATTGTGTACCACGAAGAAAATCAGGACATCAGCTACGTTTAATCTGCAAGTTATACTAAGAAAGCATAACCCTATCTATGAAATTACCATAGCAAAATTCAAAGCCAATCAATTTGTATCTAATTTTTGGCTACAAAATTAAAAATATGGTTGAAGATATATAACTTATAATTTCGTTTTTTTTTTCTAAAATATATGTTTTTACTCTCGGAGAAATTTGTAGCCTACTTTGTAACGCTATGAAATTAATTTTGTCGTAATTTTCTGATAGCATATGTCTAATCTTTTTATTATGTATCAAATAAAGAGTGATACATATATATATATATATATATTGTAAAGAGCGTGCATGTCGGTGTAAAATGCATGAGTTTGTGATGATACAACAATGAAAATGATAAAATCTATATTTAACTCTATAATATCATTCTTACTATACATGTATATTAAACTCATTTAGTACTCTTTAAATAAGGTATCATGAATTTATGATTTACCAATGGAATTTGTTTGATGAAGGGAATCATATATACTTACCTATCCATGATCGTTTTAGCCCCTGGCTTGTTCCAAATGACATCCCAATACCTATCAATTCCCACAGCCCAAATCCTCATGTATTAATCAAGTACAAGAAAATTAGAATCACATGAAATTACGTATATACCCTCTGTCGTCTTCTTTATTTTTCGTCTCAAGCAGATTTTCACTCCCTTTGTATGTTATACTGGTGATCTGTCCATCGGGTACACTCAATGTTACGCTCACAATCCCATTATTCATTACAACCTGCGTTATATTTTTCAATTATATAAATAAATAACTAAAAAAACAAAAGGGAAAAAAGAAAGAACCAACTTCTCTGTAAGATACATAATTTAATTAAATTAAAAAAGAAATTAAGTGGGGTAAAAAAATATGTACGTGTTCATGCATGCAGATATACAGATGACTGTTAATATAAATATATAGTAATATACTATGGTTATGTAATGGTAAATAGTTTTACGTGCTGATTCTGTTGAAGCAAATGCACTCCAGAAGCTGGCGAAACCGTTTCAGCGTTGTCTTGCAGCAGCATATTTCTGAGATCAGATAAACTACATTATTATATGATATTGAATATCATAATTAACTACATATATAGTGCAATAGTATTGATACATTAATCTTTATAACCCATATATACATATATATACATATATATAGATTAAAAATAACAATTTTCATCCTTTAACTATATCATTTTTCATTTTTGGTCCTATATGTACTAAATTAACAATTTTAGTCCTGTAACTTATACTAATTTCATTTTTCATCCTTTTTTATGTGGGCAGCGAACTAAGAGGGTGTTTAGGTGAGCTTATAAGCTCTTCAAAGTATCTTATAAAATATTTGAGAGCTTATAAGATGTTGAAATATGTTTGATAAAATTTTTTAAAAAAGATCTTATTAGCTCCCAAAATAAAATTTTAGGAGCTTATAAGCTCTTTTTAGAAAAATATGGAGATCCTAACTTATTTTTAGGATCTTTACATGCACCTTCATTTCTAGTCATTTTAATTACAAAATTATCATTACTAACATTTTAAAAAACAAAAGATCTTGTTTTATCCAAATACTTTAACAACTTATTTTTTAAATAAGATTTAATATCTTATAAGCTTCAAAAATATCTTATAAGATGTAGGAGCTTATAGGGTGTTTTAAATAAACTTAGCCAAACCCCCTCTATTTGCAACCAAAATCCGACGTGCTCGCCAGTGTGCCTTTATTCTGGCATGTCAGCTAACATGCGCGAACCATGTCAGATTTTGGCACTAAAAAATTCACCGCCAGTGAAAAAAGGAGGGAAAATGAAAAGTGGTCTAAGTTACAAGACTATAATTGTTAATTTAATACATATAAGATCAAAAGTGAAAAATGGTGCAATTAAGGGAAGAAAATTGTTATTTGCCCTATACAGATATATATATATATATATTCCCTCACACTATGTTTTGTTCAAAGATTTTGATTAGGTAAAGAAATTGTTATTGTATAAGAAAATGAATAATCATAAAAATGTGAAATCTGTACTATGTTTGGTTATTTGAAGAAAACATTGAGCAAATAACTAATGAGAAGGAAAGTCATGATATATTGGAGAATGAGAGAGACAAAAATGTGATTTTCCTAGACTACATTTTCCATCAAATTTTAATTTCCTTAGTATTTTTCATACTAACCATACGAACAAAATTGTTATTAATCTTAGCCTTTTCTTTTCCTTACGAAAATCCCTTATAACAAACATAGTGTTAAGAGTTGGAAAATCGCCTTAGGTATCTCTGTTTTGAGGCATTAATTTCAAAAAGACTAATAATGTAATTATTATCGCAACATAGTGTTCGGCAACTATGTGAAATTCTAGTACTTGCTAGATGAAATTGCAATTATATTGTCGTGTTATTTTGGAAGACTACCCTGTTCACTTTTATATTGATTTGGAAAACTGGCAATTTATTGCAATATTCTGTAATTAAGTTAAGACGTCACACGTACGCTAATTAGATGTTTTGACGAGCTTATAAGCTCACCCAAACATCCTCTTAATAAAGGCCCTTAGTAATATTGGGCAAATATTTCGCCAACTAGACGTTTTCATTATTGCATGTGTGGAATAAGACTAAGACGGTGGTTGGCTAAGCTTATTTAAAACATCTTTTAAGATGTTTTTAGAGCTTACAAGATATTATATCTTATTTTAAAACCTTTTAGCTTTAAGATATTAGTAATGAAATTTTTGTAATTAAAGTAATTAAAAATGAAAGTGCATGTGAAGATCTTAAAAATAAATTAAAATTTTCTTACTTTTCTAAAAAGAGCTTATAAGCTCCTAATATCTTATTTTGGGAGCTAATAAGATCTTTTTTGAAAAATTTTACCAAACACTTCACGATATCTTATAAAGTCTTAAACATCTTATAAGATGTTTTGAAGAGCTTATAAGCTCACCCAAACACCCTCTAATTCCTAGTAGTCACGCTAACAATGTGGTCTCCCTCATTATCTGGTAGTAAAAGAAATAAACATTGAAATGTTAGTTAAACATTAATGTCTAAAAGCGAACCTACAAGTTAAGTACAAACCTTACCATAACACATATTTAATTGGCTTACAATAGCGTGAAATAATCATTCTTTTAACCAAACACGTAAAAGAAATAGATGATATGTTAGTTATACATTAATGTTCAAAAGCGAACCTATAAGTTAAGTACAAAACCTTAGCACAACACAAATTTAATTGGCTTACAATAGCGTGAAAGAATCATTCTTTTAACCAAACACGGAATACGCTTCTTAGAAAAATTAAAAGATTTATTATTGAACAAAGAGACCCACAATTGATTAACTTTTTTAAAAAAATCCGAATCCATCACATGTGGGATGGGAATGGGTCAAAAAATAAAACATCCATTATAGAAAAATTGCTTTGAAATATTCATTTTCGTAACAAGGACCACAAATTAATTAAGCTATAAAATTTCTATAACTAGGACCACAAATTAATTAAGCTATAAATTTTCCATAGTAAACGTTTAAAATAATAAAATTTATAAACACTCAATCCGGAACTAAATTTCAGATTTAGCTACAATCAATTTCGAAACTAAAGGTTAATTACAAGAGTATTTGCTTTGTATTAAACTACGGTCATTTCGTATGTAGTTAAGGCTATAAACTTTTAACATCAACTACGACCAATCCGTAGATATTGCTCAAATTTTTATTCAAATAACTGAAAGGCTAAATAAATTTTTACAAGTAAATCAGTAATGCATATCTATATGTTCTTACCCTTCCAAATTCTGAGAATAAGTATGCACAAGAAATAGCTGCGTCACCACTCCCAGCCACCATATCATGATCAAGCTCCATCGGTCCCCCAGCCGCCACTCATGTCCCATTCTAGCTGTACAATCCAATATTTTGATCTGATAAATAAACTAAAATTCAAAATTTTGGTCACCTTCAAGCATGGTTAGCAAGAACGGTCACGTGAGCAGGAATAGAGGCCATCACTCTTGTTTCATTGCAATGTTGCAAAACAATCGCGGCAAAAAAGAAAAGTGCAAAGAAAATTAAAACATGAAAAATCACCGTTCCGTTTTGCAGTGATAGTCCAATAAATCAGATTGTCACACTATTCCCGATGATTTATTGGCTTAAAATATTAGTTCACCCAAAGCCCATTCCATACTGGAACATTGGCCTGCCGAAAACCGTTCTTGTTCCGGCCGTTTGGCCATTTTTTTGCCGTTCCAGCGAACCATGCCTTCAAGTATCTAATAATTTTAACCCCCAAGAATAAGAAGTCCAAAGTGCTAAAGCTTGAAGCAGCTTATTTCATTAAACTTTTCCTGGTATAAAGTGATTAGCTCTGTGAAGAAAAATATATATCAAAAGGAAAACTGAATTTTTAATCTGATTACGTAGTGTATAGAAATTGATCACCTGATAGCTAGATTGCCACTGGCTGCAGCTGATCGTTCGACTAAATTCTTCTACTGACGATAAGTTAGTAAGCAGAGGCTTCATGTAATAGTGTATGGCTTTTTCAGCTTTTATAAGTAACTCTGGAGGGCAATAACATTAATTTTTCTTTTCAATTTTACTCTAAAGGATACATGTATGCACTTAGAAAAATTAAAGGTAAAAAGACTTCATGCAAGCAATAAATGTCAGTAATTCTCTTTTACTAATCCATTAAGAGGGCGCTTGGTTAAGCTTATTAAAAATATCTTGATGAGTTATATGATGTTTTTTGAGCTTTTACGAGATCTTATTTTAAAAACAAGTTATTAAAGTGTTTTGAGAAAGTAAGATTTTTTAGCATTTTATTAAAATCGTTAAAACTAAAGGTGCATATTAAAATGTTAAAAATAAGTTAGTGATTCTTTACCTTTTGAAAAAGAGTTTATGAGATCCTCATTCTTATCTTAAGAGCTAATTAGGGATGGCAATGAGGCGGGTAGGGGTGGGCTTTCCCCCTACCTGCACCCGCCTACAGGGTTTTTAAACCCTAAAAACCCG